>SJYB01006575.1:27283-62533 GCA_006408585.1 Antidorcas marsupialis | reverse complement strand
GAGCAGCGGCCCCCACCCCGCTGTCCCGGCACATGCCTTGGATGGACAGCCCCCCGCCCCCATGGAGAAGATGGCTCATCTGATTCTCCCAGGAAAAAGGGCACGTAAAGCATCTGGTGCCTGGGCTGGCATCTGGAAGCAGCGTGCCATCTGTGGCCAGCCTCTCTGTGGAGGGTGGGCCTTGGGGTTGGGGGCTCCTGGCCTCCTGGGTGGTGGGCCTCCTCGGCACAGGGCAGGGGTGGTGCAGGGAGGCTGAGCTCCCATGCACACGCCGTGGACTGCTTCTTTTGCAGCATTTAGGTTTGGGCTCCAGACCCTGTGGGCTGGGGCTCTGGCCTCTGAGCTGCCCAGCCCATCGGTGCAGGGCTCTCTACCTGGCCTCTGTTTGCACACAGCAGGTCTTGGGTGGAGGGGCTTCTGGCTGGATGGGCGCCTGCCCTGAGGTTCTGAGGCTGACCACCACCTGCTGGCCTCCTGCCCACAGGTCACAGTCACCACCATCGGCTACGGGGACAAGGTGCCACAGACGTGGGTGGGGAAGACCATCGCCTCCTGCTTCTCCGTCTTTGCCATCTCCTTCTTTGCGCTCCCGGCGGTAGGTGTGCTTCAGGTGGGCGGGGCGTCTCCACGGCCCCTCAGCTTCCTCTGGGCTCTGGGGGCTGGTTGGGGTGGGGGCCACCCTGTGAGCAGACACCCAGAGGTGGCCCACTCAGACCCTCAGCTTGCTCGCCAGGCGCAGGCTCTCTGAAGGCACCGACCTGGTCTGCGGGGCCTGCAGCACGGAGCTGGGCCCAGGGCACCCAGCCTGCCTGCCTCCCGCGCCCGCGTCTGCAGGGCGTGAGCCTTCCTTCTGTCCTTCCAGGGGATTCTCGGCTCCGGCTTTGCCCTGAAGGTCCAGCAGAAGCAGAGGCAGAAGCACTTCAACCGGCAGATCCCAGCGGCAGCCTCGCTCATCCAGGTGGCGGCCCCGCCCCCACAGCCTCAGCAGTGTCGTCCGATCTCCAGCCCACCGAGCAGGGGCAAGGGCAGGGGAGCACGCACGTGTGTGCTTGGGGAGCCGGGCTTGGCCCTCGGCCCCTAGACCCTCTCGCATGGACCCTCCAAAGGGTGGAAGGGCGGTAGGCCTCAGCACGGACTCGCCTGCCCAGTGTAACCCCTGTCCCAGGAGCTGTGGGATGATGCCAGCTGGCTGGGGGGAGGCACGGTGCTGGGGGCCCCAGCTCCCCCTGTCCTGTGGGCCAGGCTCGGGGATGGGGAGGCGCCTGGCTGCTCCTGCTGTGCCCGCTCCTCTGGACCTGTGGCCTCCGGCTGCAGTGGCCCCAAGTGTCTGTCCTCAGCCTCGTCTGCGTGGGGGCAGGTCTGGGAGGGAGGCGGGAGTCAGTAGATGGCCGTCCCCCAGGGGGTCAGGGCCTGCCTGTGCAGCACCCACGGGGCTCGGTCCTCCCGGCTAACCCAAGAGCGCGGGCCACTTTCTGGACCTACCTTTACTTCCCAGAGGCCCGCGTCCCTACGGGGCCGGGGCTCAGAGCACCAGGCCTTTGGGGTGGGGCGGGGCGGGGGCTGCAGCTGCCCCGAGGCCCCTTGTCCTCCTCACCTCAGGCTTCTGTGACGAGACTCCAAGCCCGACAGGAGTGGGGAGAGGCAGGTCACAGGGGCAGGCGGCCCTGAGCCCCTGGACATGAGCTCCAAGAAGAGCCTGGAGCGTGGGGCAGGCCTCTCAGTGCCAGTGAAGCCTGGGCACAGGGGCCACTGGCAGACTGTGGTGTCCCGAGGGTCCACCCAGAGCCTGGGAGCAGCAGGAGGGGGCCTGGGGCTGTGGGCGGCGGGGCTGGGCAGGGGCTGGGAGCAGGGCCGTCATCTCATGTCAGCCTGGACGCGGGCCCCTGTGCCCACCGGGGCGGCCTGGGCCCCCAGAGCTGAAGGGCCCCCGGGGTGGCAGCTCAGCTCAGCTCAGCTCAGCGGGGGCCTCTGCCCTGTCCCTCTGGAGCCTGTGTGGAAGCACCGTCTGGGGCCGGACGCTAACCCTGGACAGGAAGGAAGTGGAGGCAGCGGCCCTCGGGCCGGGGGCTCCGGCCCCACAGCTTCTCTCAGGGGGACCGTAAATCAGGCAGCAAATGGCCTGCCTGCGGGGCTGGGTAGTGGGCTCCCCACAGGGTGGGTGTGCAGCCTCGAGCTCGCCTCCCAGGAGACGGGAGAGGCCTGGAGGGGGATGAGGGGCAGCTGGAAGCCCACCCCTGCCTGGGGGGCCGGGGCATGGCACCCGGCTCTGGTCGCAGGGGCATCACTGCCCAGGAGCGTGTCCCTACCGCTCCTCCCTGGCTCCCACAGCCCGCAGCGCCGAGGCCATCAGGGTGCGTCCTCCTACGAGCTCCCGGCCGCCCTCCTCATCCCCAACACCCCCCCTTCCTCCAGGTCACCCCGCGTGGCAGCTGCCAGGGGTGTCTCTAGGCCTGAGACCTTCACCCACATGCCGTCTGGAGGTTCCCAGAAACTGGGGGTTCCTGGGGGTGTGGCACTGCCTCCTGGACACTCAGTCCTGCCTCTGCCGGCCTGAGGCCCTGCCCCTTGGCGCTCCCTGTGAGCGCCCCGCCACTGCATCCCTGGGGGTGGACACAGGGGGACTGGGGTCCACAGGCTTTGTGCTGAGGGTACGCACTGCCTGGGGAGGTGGAGGTGGACCCCGAGCCTCAGGAAGGCCGGGTGGGCAAGAGGCCCTGAGGCCCAGCCAGCAGGGCGCCCAGCGCGCAGTGTGGCTGCAGCTCGCGTGGGCCTGCAGGTAATGGCTGCCGTTCCCGCTGGTTTCAGACAGCCTGGCGGTGCTACGCAGCGGAGAACCCAGATTCCTCCACCTGGAAGATCTACGTCCGGAAGCCGTCCCGGAACCATGCCCTGCTGTCCCCCAGCCCCAAGCCCAAGAAGTCCACCATGGTAACCACCGTGTTGCAGTTGAGGGGAGGCCACGTCACGGTCAGGATTTGCCCCTGACTCTTCAGTCCAGTGCAGCCACGTCGTCGTGGGCGCTGGCAGCGTGCACCACGCTGGGCTCCCACCATCCGGGTGGCCCAGGTCTGGCCTCGGGACTGGCCTCACTGAGGCCAGCGCTGGGCAGGTCCAGAGGAAGCACCACGGGGAGAGGCCTGGCTGGGTCCTGGCCAGCCCTGCCGGCGGGGTGCTCTCCACAGGGCCTGGGTGCTGGGCTGTCTGTGCCGGGCAGGTGAGCAGCAGGGTGGCCGTGGCTGCCTGGCTCAGAGAAGAGGGCCTTGGGGGTCTTGGTATAAGGGAGCTGAGGCAGGCTCGGGCGTGAGTCCCGAGAGCGCAGGGCGACCGGCCCAGCAGTGGCCTCCCTCTGGCCCACACCCACATCGCCCTGGAGAGACGTGGTCTCCCAGGCGCTGGCTGCCTGCGAAGCCTCTGCACCGCCGTTTTCTCTGCCAGCACTTCTCCCAGACCCCAGCGTGGCCGACTCGCTCACTTCCTCCCAGTCACCACCTCAGAGGCGCATCCGCTGGCCCTCAGCCTGTGCACCCCGCTGCCCCATGCTCTCAGCCCCGCCGGCCACAGCCCGCATTGTCCCCTGCCCTGGGGCATTCCTATCTGCTTGCTGTTTGCTGGTTTCTGTCTGCCTGCCCCCAAGGCTGTGCGCTTCCAGGGGGCCACTGCAGCACCCCCTGCCAGTGTGTGAGCGTCCCGGAGCCCGGCCCTGGCAGGTGCCCCGTGGGTGTTACCACCAGTGGTTGGGGGTCAGCAGAGGGCGCCGGCAGGGGACGCCCAGGACCTGACCACTTCCTGTCGTCTGGTTTTCTAGGTAAAGAAGAAAAAGTTCAAACTTGACAAGGACAATGGTGTGAGCCCAGGCGAGAAGGCACTGGCGGTCCCCCACATCACCTGCGACCCCGTGTCGGAGGCCCGCAGGCCCGAGCCCTTCTCGGTAGACAGCTACGACAGCGCTGGTGAGGAGCCCCCGCTCGCGGTGGGGGTGGGGGCAGGCCCTCCCTCAGCTCTGAGCAGGGCTGCGGGGGCCTCGGGGGTTGGGGCGGCCTCGCGTCCCCGGCCAGTCGCTCTCGTCCTGGGGACAGCTGGTGCTGCCATGTCTGCTCCATCAGAGCGGGCCCCTGTTGCCTGTGGAAGTCCGGCCCTGTTCTGCCCNGCCCGCAGGCCCGAGCCCTTCTCGGTAGACAGCTACGACAGCGCTGGTGAGGAGCCCCCGCTCGCGGTGGGGGTGGGGGCAGGCCCTCCCTCAGCTCTGAGCAGGGCTGCGGGGGCCTCGGGGGTTGGGGCGGCCTCGCGTCCCCGGCCAGTCGCTCTCGTCCTGGGGACAGCTGGTGCTGCCATGTCTGCTCCATCAGAGCGGGCCCCTGTTGCCTGTGGAAGTCCGGCCCTGTTCTGCCCTGGGGTCTGGGTTTCTGGGAGCCAGGCCCTGCCTCGGCCGTGCTATACGCCTGGCACCCAGGCCTGGCAGAGAGGAGGGGCCAATGGTTTACATGGACCCTTGTCCCTCGGGGAGTGGGGCTGAGGGTCCTAAGCCAGCCTGTGTGCGCCCACGGCTGGCCCTGGCTCAGCTCTGCGCCCCTGCTGTCTGTCTCCTCCGTGTCCGCCTCTTCCCCTTTCCAGAGCCCCCAGGGTTCCGGCTGGCACCTGGACGCGCCAGTGTGTCAGGGGCTGAGGCCGGTTCCTCTGTCTCAAGCGTGGCTGAGGGGGCCGAGCCCGTGTGGTGCTGGTGGGTGCCTGGCGCCCCATCCACTGGGTTTGTGGATGGCTAACCCTTGACGCGTCCTCCGTGTGTGGGCACAGCCTGTGGAGGGTGGGGGTTGCTCTGGGAGGAGCCACGGCCCCTCGGCACTCCTGAGGCTGTCTATGGGCGTCCTCTTTGGGAAGCTGGGTGTGCAGGACCCAGCCTGGGTGCCCGGGGTCTCCTCACATACTGTCGGGCCCCTGGGACGCGCCACCCGCCTGCCCACTGCTATGGGCACAAAGGACGATTGTGCCCGCCATCCAGATTTGGGGCAGGACCATTGTTGCCACGCAGATGGGGGCTTTCTGCGAATGCTAATGCTCAGGTCGGCACAGGGCGGAGCCACGCTCACTGTTGGCTGAACACAGAGCCCCCGAAACGCGGCGTCCATTCAGCCCATGCGGCGTGGTGGAGTCCTCCGTGCTGCCTGTGGAATGTTAATGAGGGACCAGGGCCGGGAGTCAGGCGCTTTCTGTGGAATGGCCTCGCAAGGAGGGCTTTCTCCTTCCCCACCAATGAGATAAGTCTGCCCAGCCCAGAGCCGCCGGATTTCTAGAGCCTGAGCTGTCGGCCGGGCCCTGGGGTCCAACCCGCCCGGTGGCTGGGTTGGGAGCCCTGGGTTGGGAGCATGGGTGCGCCTCCGGGGTAGAGGCTGTGACAGGGACAGGCCCACAGCCCCACTCCCAACACTGGGCACCACCCGCTAGGCTGCCCCCGACTTCCACGCTGGACCCCCAACTTGAACCTCTCTGCTCCACACGCAGCACCTGCCCACAGCACGCACCCCCAGCCCTGCCCACGGCACCCGCCCGCCCAGGGCATTACCTGCCCGCTGCGCCGCCCATGGAGCGCCCCCCCGCCGCGCACCTCTCCCTGCCGCAGCAGGGCTCTCTGTCTCTGGCTGGCGGCTGCTTGGGCTCCTGTCCTGTGGCTCTGGGACCCCGGGTCCTGGGCACGGCCTCTCTGTGGGTCCCAGAGCCCTGTTGAGTCTGCCCTAATCCCTGGGCGGTAGCCCTGTTTGCACGGCCAAGGAAGGGCCTGGCAAGCAGCAGGACCATCTTGGACAGAGGTGTTCAGGTGCTGGCTGGTCCTCTCCACGGTGACCTGGACGCGGCTTCCCACGGTTCCCCCGCCTCCTTCCTGCGGGGGTCCCACACGTGCGAGGGC
Organism: Antidorcas marsupialis; assembly: GCA_006408585.1. Lineage (NCBI taxonomy): Eukaryota > Metazoa > Chordata > Mammalia > Artiodactyla > Bovidae > Antidorcas > Antidorcas marsupialis. The sequence continues at coordinate 56,634 of SJYB01006575.1, read as the reverse complement.
TCTTTCCATCTGTGACCTTGACCAGGCTGGTGGCCCCCCGGGCCTGAGTCATGACGGGAGCCAGCAGGTGCTGGGCGGGCCAGATGGCAGAAGGCCATGGAGCAGGAGTGGCCACGCTCAGCCCCGTGCCCTGTGGGATTTCCTGGGGTGGCACCCGCGGAGCAGTGGGCAGGACTTGGTGGCAGGTCAGCTGGGGCCTTGCAGTGTCACGGTGTGGGGAGGGGAGAGGAGGCAGAAGCCAGCTGGAGGGGGACCTGCAGCCTCGGGGGTTCCCCGGGTACCAGTGGAGTTGGGGGCAGCGTGAGGTCTCTGGGTGAAGAGAGCCACCTGCTCCCATCACCGAGACTTCAGACAGAATTTCAGAGAATGAAGGGCGGGAGCCCCCGTGGCCGCCCCACGGAAGGGCCGCAGAGACGCACAGAGGCCTCGCCTGCTCCAGGGGTGTCGGCTCCTGCTCACGCCGTCTCCCCCCGCCGAGTCCAGCCTCTTGCCTTCCTGCGTGTGGAGGCCACGTGAGCCCTGCCCGGTACTGACCACGGCCTGGCTGCCCGCCTCCTGCGCCTTCACCTTCCTGAGTAGCGAGCCGCGGGCTGGACGGGTTCTCATGCCAGCACCCTCCTGCTTTGTGGCCTGCTGCGCCGTGTTTGCGTCTTGACTTTGTAGACTGTCCTCGGCATTAGCGGCTCTTTGTTGACAGTGGAGGCTCGTATTTGCTGACAGACTGGCCAGTTTTCTATGTCTCAGTTGGGGTTTAATTTCCTTCTTCCTGAAGCCAGTGCTCTTTTCCAGAACCGTCTGTCGATGGCCCACTCGGTTTCTGCTTGTCTGAGATTTCTGTATTTTACTTTTGCTCTTGAACCATGGTCCAGCTTGCTAGAACAATATAGGTTGAGATCTGTATTTTCTTTAATTTTTTAAAAAAATTTTAAGTTGAAATATAGTTGATGTACAATGTACCAGGCATACAACAAGAAGTGTCAGTTAAACATACATATATATGTATATAAACATATATGTTTAACTAACATATATTCTCTTGGTCATATTCTTCTCTGTTGTAGGATATTAGAGATCTGCATTTTCTCTGCACAGGCTGGAAGTCCACCACCAGCTCCCAGCTGGTGTGCCCTCCTGAGCTGACCATCTTCTGTAGGCGACCCATGCTCTCTTCTGATGACTTTGAACCCCTTCTCTTTGACTTTGGTGTTCTGTAGTTTCACGATGAGGTGCTGTGATCCCTGACTCTGAGGGTTTGCGTCTTTCATCGAGGGGAAGATTGGCCCTCCCGGGTCACAGACTGCCGCCTGCCCTGACTGCCCTGGTCTCTCCTGGCAGCGTCTGCTCGATCCTCCTGGGCAGCGCTCCTCGCCGTCTCTGCTGCCGCCTGTCCCTGGGCCCCCAGTGACCGCTGTCTGGTCTCCCAGCTCCTCACCTGTGTCTCAGTTTCGACCTGCTCTTTCTCTATCGTGTGTCCTCGTGTGAGGGTCTCATCTGCTTGGTCTTAGCATCCTGTATCCTCCTCATGTGTGACGTCACGGCTTTGAGTGCCTTGCATGTGCTGATCCCACTCTGTCCGTCCTGGAACATCATCAGCTGTGCTCATGGAAGAGTCTCTTCTGTTCGCAGAGGCCTCTCTGATGCTCACCTGCTCGTGGGGCTGTGGGCTGAGGTGGCAACTGTGGACATTTTGTATTGGTGGGCTCCTCTGGACTCTGGTTAAGGGGACACTGCTCTGGAGAGGTGACCCTGTGAACCACAGCAGGACCTGTGTGCGGTTGGTGTATAGGTGTGGGGTTTCCCAGACAACCTGTGTTGTGGGCCCTGTAAGGGCGAGTCTGAGCTCGCGCACCGCTCGCACTCTAGGAAGACGGCTGCGGCAGATGGCTGTCCTCCTGGCTGCCGGCCGGCGCGAGCGTTTGCCCGGGCTTTGAGGTGGTTTGTCCATGTCCGCCTTTGGCTCTTGGTTCCTCTTTTCCACGTGGAGCCTCAGCTGCCAGTTCCTGCCTCATATGGTTTCGGGTGCAGCCTCTTCCCTCCGGGGGCTGCATGGTCCACACTGGGGCTGCTCAGGTGGGCAGTCCAGGCAGCTTGTGGGTCAGAGCCAGGACCGCCTGCTTGCCCTCTCTACTGGGAGGACGCGTCCCCGGAGCCACGTGAGCTCCGTGGGGCCCGCAGGAAGTTTGCTCTGTTCCAGAACTTGCAGAGAGATGCTGTCACTCCTCTTGCCAGAAATGGAAGTCCTCCCCTTGGTGACGGCAGAGCTGCTCCTGATAAGAGAGGCGGGGCGTCCCTGCTGGCGGAGGCTGGGAGGGGGTGCTCCAGGTTGGGACTTCCCTGTGGATCCCTTGAATTCTACTTTTAACACAGACTTGGAGACCCACGCCTCAGATACCGAGTCGTACCTGTGCTATGCGCAGGCCAGGGGTGTGTGTTGGTAACAAGCCCCCGGTCACCCTGAAGCTGGTGGCCTGGGAGCCAGCACAGCTGTGAGAACAAGGCGCTGCTTCTACAGCACCTGGCCCCATGCCGCCTTGGTCTCCCCTGGGTCTAAGCTGCCGTGTTCAGGGCTGAATGGGCTCCAGGTGCCCTCCTGGCGTCCACCTGCCTGGCCTGGTCTGAGGGTGTGGCATTCCCCTGGCTCCAGTCACCACACTTCACTCATGCAGCCCCAGGATCACGGGGAAGTGGTCCCACAAGGTCTTGCAGGCCGGGACCTGTGACCCCTGCAGTAGGCATGGGGGTCCAGGTGGGCCTGTGACCCCTGAAGTAGGCGTGGGGGTCTGGATGGCCTGTGACCCCTCCAGTAGGCGTGGGGTTCCAGATGGGCCTGTGACCCCTGAAGTAGGCGTGGGGGTCTGGATGGCCTGTGACCCCTCCAGTAGGCGTGGGGTTCTGGATGGGCCTGTGACCCCTCCAGTAGGCATGGGGGTTCCGGATAGGCCTGTGACCCCTCCAGTAGGCATGGGGGTTTCGGATGGGCCTGTGACCCCTCCAGTAGGTGTGGGGGTCCGGATGGGCCCTGTGGGCATGTCCTCACCTCCTGGGCCAGCGCCTTCTCATTGGTCCTCTTCCGATCTGCTCACGCCTGGCCCCTTCTCTCAGCCCCAGGGCTTCACTGAGATGGTCTTGCATTCTCTTTCTCACTGCTGCCCCTCTGCAGTCTGCCCTGGGCAGCCAGTGAGCAGCTTATCAAGGGTACCTGCCTGAGGCCCACTCAGTGCCCCAGGACCCCTGGCCCCTCGGGCTGTCATCCAGGTGCCCCGGGTGTCTTGCAAGGGCCTGACCCTGGCGCATCTGCCCGCTCTGCCCCCTGGGCGGCATCCTGTCTGCACCACGGCCAGGCTTTTCCACCAGGACCCCTTTGCCCAAAGGTCATCTCACTGCTGCCCACCTCTTCATGACCAAAAGCTGTCCACTCCCAAACTTCAAGAGTTTCCTTCTTTTTTTTCTGATTAAAAATGTGGCAGATGCTCCTTGTGAGCCTGTGAGACGCGCACAAGAGAACAGTGAAGAAAAGCCAGCCCTGGTCATCTCAGCGCCCAGGTAGCAACTGCTGAGCCCTGGACAAACGTCCTGTCTCCTCACTTGGAAAGAACAGACACACGTGTTCGGCCTACACTGTCCAGTATCGTTCTTACTTCTATCGCTTCTGATACAATCATTGCCAAGTATCACTTTAAATTCTTGTAGAAGGGACTTTTCACTCTGTCCACTTACATGTGTATGCCAGTGGTTTTGTGTTCCCGATGTTCCGTCTTTGGAAGGGTCTGCAGTGTGACTTGGAAATACAGTGGGCAGGGATTCCCTGACGTGTTTCTGATTTTGCTGAAACTGGGTTCAGCATCTTACTGTTTCAATTGGTGGTGTTGCTGGCTTTTAAACTCTGACAAAGAAGAAGTAAAGTCCCCAATTAGAGAATATTTGGAAAAATAAGAACAAAAACACTGTATCAGATCCTGTAATCTAGAAAGTACTTAAAGATGGCTACTGGTTCGTATGAATGTATCTAAATATGACTTTAAGTCCAGTAGCCAAAAGGGAGAAAATAATGAATGACATATAGAAGGCAAAAGAAACCAATCCAGGAGTGGAGCTGGAGATTTTAATACAGCTGACTCAGAAGCTGAGAAAACAGGTAGGGAAGCAGTAAGGATAAATGCGTGTGTGCCCTCAGTCATGCCCAGCTCTTTGCGGCCCTGTGGACCATAGCCCACCAGACTCCTCTGTCCATGGGATTTTTCAGGCAAGAATGCTGGAGTGGGTTGCCGTTTCCTCACTGAGGGGATCTTCCCGACCCAGGGATTGAACCCATGCTTCCTGCGTCCCCCGCATCGCAGGAGGATTCTTTAAGCTGAGCCATCACGTGTAGCCCAGAACAATCCTTTCAACCAAGATGACCCAGTGACCACTTGCAGAACAGTCCTTCTAGCGGGGGCGCAGCACGTGGCGTTTCTGAGGGTACACAGAACATCCACCGAGACAAAACCGGGTTCTGAACCACAGAACAAGTCCCAATCCATTTTAAACGATTCAAGTGATATATACAGTATACCCTCTGACCACAGTAGAGTTCAACGGAAAATCAGTAATAAGAAGAGCTCTGGAAAACCCGCACATATTTGGAACCTAAATAACATGCTTCAGATAGCACAGGGCCAGAGAAGAAATCCAAATGAAAAACTAGAGAATATTTTCAACTTGATGAAAAAAAAGTACGGCGTATCAAAGTATGGAGGTTCTGTTAAGGGCAGCACCACCATGCCAACTAGAGAAGAGCAGGGCCCAGCCAGCCGCAGCTTCTACCACGAGAAACCAGAAGAACAAACTCAACTCCAAATGAGCAGAAACCAGAAAACGATAGAGCTCAGAGCAAGAACAAATGAAATGGAACACGCAAAAACAAAAATGCGTATACAATGAAACAAAGATATGACTTCTTAAAAAGAAGAGCAATGCAGTTGATAACCCTTTACCCAGAAATATCTGGAGCAAAAGAGAGAATACACGAAGTATCAGGACTGCAAGATTCCAGATCCTACAGATACAAGAAGGATCATAAGGGACCAGTCTTTAAATTCCAACTCAGATGCCATGGGAAAATGTCTGGAAAGATATAAACTACTCAAGATACAGAACCCAAAGAGTTCACTGCCTGCTGATAAAATCAGAGTTATAGTTCAAAACATCCCCCCAGACATTCTCCAGGACCGCGTGGCTTTACTGCTGAATCCTGCCAAACATTTAAGAAAAAATAAAATCAATTCTAGACAGCATTTTCTGGAAAATTAAAAACTAGGCAAGAGTTCCAAACTCACTGTAAGTTTTACAGAAATTAACAAAACTGATTCTGAAAAACTCTTACGGAAATGCATTGCATGTGACCTAGAAATAGAAACAGCTTTGAAAATGAAGAAAGCTGGGGCACACCAGCAGTGTGCCAGCATCAAGACAAGCAGGCAGGCCAGCAGAGCAGCCGAGGCACATTATGGGCAGCTGACTTTTGACCAAGATACAAGGGCAGTTTGGTGGAGAAAGGAGAGCCATTCCAACAAGCAAGGTCGGAGCCGCAGGCCATGCGTCTGTCAAAGAAATAAGCCTGGGTCTAAATCTCATCTCATGCATAAACACTAACTCACAGTTCGTCACAGACCTAAATGCAAAGTCTGAAAATATAGAAGAAAGCATAGGGAAGCCACCTTTGTGACTCTGAGCTGAAGATTTCTTAGACATGACGCCGAAAGCAAAGGCCAGGCCCTGGAACAAAGGAACTGAACTTAACGAAACTGCAGCCTTTGCTTTGAGACACTGCTGAGAATGGAGAGACACACCGGAAACCGGGAGAGAGCATTCTCAAGCCACACGTCTATTAAAGGCCTTGCATCCAGGATAAATGCGGGACACTTATGGCTGTGCGGAGCGAGACTGAAAGGCGCTCACTCGTGTCCGACTCTTTGTGACCCCACGGACTATACAGTCCACGGGATCCTCCAGGCCAGGATGCTGGAGTGGGCAGCCTTCCCCTTCTCCAGGGGATCTTCCCGACCCAGGGATCAAACCCGGGTCTCCCACATTGCAGATGGATTCTTTACCAGCTGAGTCACAAGGAAAGCCCAAGAATACTGGAGTGGGTAGCCTATCCCTTCTCCAGGGGATCTTCCCGACCCAGGAATCAAACCAGGGTCTCCTGTATTGCAGGCAGAGTCTTTATCAGCTGAGCCTTCAGGGAAGCCCTATGACTATATGGTGACAACAAATTAAAATGGGCAAAAGCTTTGAACAGAGACTTCATCAGAGAAGATTTGTAGGCAAGCACATAAAAAGATACTCAGCATCATTCTTGCGCTCAGTTGTTGAGAGGTATCTGACTCTTTGAGACCCTATGGACTGCCCAGCTCCTCTGTCCATGGGATTTCCCAGGCAAGAATACTGGCTGTTAGTCACACACTCATGTCTGACTCTGTGATGCCACAGACTGTAGCCCACCAGGCTCCTCTGTCCATGGAATTCTCCAGGCAAGAATACTGGAGTGGGTTGCCATGCCCTCCTCCAGGGGATCTTCCTGACCCAGGGATGGAGCCCAGATCTCCTGCATGGCAGGAGGACTCTTTATCATCTGAACCCCCAGAGAAGCCCAAGAGCACTGGAGCAGGTTGCCATTTCCTTCTACAGGGGATCTTCCCCACCCAGAGATCAAACCTGCCTCTCTTGTGCCTCCTGCATCGGCAGGCAGATTCTTTACCACTAGCGCCGCCTGGGAAGCCCCCATTCAATTACTGAAAGCGAGATTGTCAGTCGCTCCGTTCTGTTTGACGCTTGCAACCCTCATGGACTGCAGTCCACCAGGCTCCTCTGTCCATGGAATCCTCCTGGCAAGAGTATTGGAGTGGGCACCCATTTCCTCCTCCAGAGGATCTTCCTGACCCAGGGATCAAACCCAGATCTCCTGCACTGCAGGCAGATTTTTACCATCTGAGCAACTCTTAGGGAAATGCAAATTAAAACCACAATGAGATACTACTGCACATTACTATATTGGCTAAATTAAGAAGACTGACCATACCAAGTGTTGGTAGAGAGGTGGACCTCTTATACTCTCTTGGGGAGATGTAAAATGGTGTGGCTGCTTTGGAAGACAGTTTGGCCATTTCCCAAAATGTGAGATACAGGCCCATCATGTTATCCAGGCATTCTACTCCTAGGTGTTTGCCCAGGAGAAATATCAGCAGATGCACAAATCGGCACTTATACATTGAATGTTCAGAACTGTTTTATGAAAAATGGAAAACACCGCAGAGCCCATCAGCATTTGGATAATTTAAGTTTTAGAATATCCGTACCGTGGAATTCTACTCAAAAACAGGAAGCAGCAGCCTACATGAACATCAAGAAAATGATGATGAGTAAAAGAAGCCAGAAAAGAGCACATACTGTCTTACATTTGTATCAAACTCTAGAAAATCCAGGCAAGCTAGTGTGACAAAAAGATCCACGGTTACCCTGGGATGCGCTGAGGGAAATGGGGACCTTGTTGGGAGGAGGAGGGTACAAGGCAGCTTCTGGAGGGTGAGTGTGTTCAACACGTTGATTATTGCAGTGGTTTCATCATATGTCAAAAGTTACTAAATTGTATACATTAAACGTGCAGTTTGTTGCATGTCAATTACATGTTAATGAAAAAATATAGAAAATATACTTGTCTTAGCAGAAAAAATACCAAAAGTGATTTAAAAATATATTTGTTTGGCTATCTCAGGCCTCACTTGTGCCCCACGGGCTCAATAGTTGCAGCACGTAAGATTAGTTGCCCCACCGCGCTGGCATCTTAGTTCCCTGTTGCTGTTCAATCGCTAAATCATGTCTGACTCTTTGCAACCCCATGAACTGCAGCACACCAGGGCCCCCTGTCCTTCACTATTTCCTGGACTTTACTCAAATTCATGTCCATTGAGTCAGCGATGCCATCCAACCATCCCATCCTCTGCTGCCCCCTTCTTCTTTTGCCTTCAGTCTTTCCCAGCATCAGGGTCTTTTCCATTGTGTTGGCTCTTCGCATCAGGTGGCCAAAGTACCAGATTTTCAGCTTCAGCATCAGTCCTTCCAATGAATATTCAGGGTTGATTTCCTTTAGGATGGGACTGGTTTGGTCTCCTTGCAGTCCAAGAGATTCTCAAAAGTCTTCTCCACAATTCGAAAGCATCAAGTCTTTGGTGCTCAGCCTTTCTTACGGTCCAACTCTCACATCCATACATGACTCCTGAGAAAACTGTAGCTTTGACTATACAGACCTTTGTCTGCAAAGTGATGTCTCTGCTTTTTAACTTGCTGTCTATGTTAGCCATAGCTTTCCCTCCAAGGAGCAAGTGTCTTTTTATTTCAAGGCTGCAGTCACCATCCACCATGATTCTGGAGCCCAAGAAAATAAAGTCTGTCACTGCTTCCACTTTTTCTCCTGTTTGCCATGAAGTGATGGGACCAGATGCCATGATCTTTGTTTTTAGAATGTTGAGTTTTAAGCCAGTTTTTTTCCACGCTCCTCTTTCACCCGCATCAAGAGGCTCTTTAGTTCTTCTTCGTTTTCTACCATTAGAGTGGTATCATCTGTGTCTCTGTGGTTGTTGCTATTTCTTCCAGCAATCTTGATTTCAGCTTATGATCCAGCCAGCTCAGCGTTTCACGTGATGTACTTTGCATAGAAGTTAAATAAGCAGGGTGACAATATACAGCCTTGTCATACTCCTTTCCCAATTCTGAATCAGTCAGTTGTTCCATGTACAGTTCTAACTGTTGCTTCTTGACCTGCAAGTAGGTTTCTCAAGAGGCAGGTCAGGTGGTCTGGTAGTCTCATCTCTTTAAGAATTTTCCAGTTTGTTGGGATCCATTTTATCAAAGGCTTTGGCATAGTCAATGAAACAGATGTAGATGTTTTTCTGGAATTCCCTTGCTTTCTCTGTGATCCAACAAATGTTGGCAATTTGATCTCTGACTCTTCTGCCTTTTCTGAACGCAGCTCGTACATCTGGAAGTTCTCGGTTCACGTACTGCTGAAGCCTAGAGTATTTTGAGCATTAACTTGCTAGCATGTGAAATGAGTGCGATTGTATGGGAGTTTGAACATTCTTGTCCCTTTTCAGGATTGAAATGAAAACTGACATTTTCCAGTCCTGTGGTCACTGCTGAGTTTTCCAAATTTGCTGACATATTGAATACAGCACTTTAACAGCATCATGTTTTAGGAATTCCATCACCCCCACTAGCTTTGTTTATAGTGATGCTTCCTAAGGCCCACTTGACTTTGCACTCCAGGATGTCTGGATCTAGGTGAGTGACCACACCATCGTGGTTATCTGGGTTATTAAGACCTTTTTGGTACAGCTTTTTTGTATATTCATGCCGCCTCTTCTGAATCTCTTCTGCTTCCATTAGGTCCCTGACCAAGGATCAGGCCTACGTCTCCTGCCCTGTGAGGCAGATTCTTAACCACTAGACCACCAGGGAAGTCCCCAAAAATAATTTTTAAAAATTATATCTTGAGGAAAATAGTTCCCACTCATATCATAAACATAAGGCTCATTTCATCAATATATTAAGAAGCTCTTATAAATCGTGAAGATAAAAGATAGAAAAACATTTCTCAGAAAAGAAAATACCAGTAATTCTTAATGATGAAAATATGCTGAGAACCTCAGTTATAGTACAAGAAATGCAAATTAAAGCAGCAATGGAATTTTTAGCTTCTCTGATTGTTAAACATCAAAGAGTTGATAATACTTTATGGGTGAATGTACCGGGACAGCCTCTACCTCACTGATGTTGGAAGGTTAAGTTGCTACAACCTCTATGGAGACAAGATAATTTCAATGAAAATGAAAAACGCATATACCCTTCAAAACCCTTACAGAATTTTATTCTACACTGATATTATACATTCGCAAAATTATCCATTTTCACGATACTGATTTCTGCAATTGTTAAATAGCAAAAGAGAGCAAATCACAGACCTACCTGTCGGGTGAGGTCTGCTTAAAGAAAGTATCGTGTGTATGTTAAACACCCATCGAAACCATGAAACCATATTCTCAATCCTGACGAGAGACCTCCCTGACATCTGACCCCAGAAATAAAAGGGGCTCAGGTTCAGAAGAACAGGAAATCTGCCATCAAGTGTGTGTAAATATGATGTTTTACAAAAGGGAACTCTGGCTACCTTTTTCTGTATTCTGGAACAGTTTGAAGAACTTTGCAATTCTCTTCTCTTTAAAGGTTGAATATTGGAATTAGGCTGTGAAACTATCTAGTTGTAAAGCCCTGCTTTAAAGGAGACCTTTAGTCTCCTCCTAGTCTGTTTTATGGTAATTTGCTCTAAATAAATCTGCTGCCTCTCTTGGGGTGATTTATTCATTGCTGTTTAACTCCTCAAGGATTTACGTTGCCAGTTGGGAACGACTATCTGTCTCTCTCAGTGAGTTTATGCCTCTGTCTCTCTCATCTCCTCCCCTTGCCTGAGCTTTTCTAGTTTTGTCCCTTTTCCTTCATCAAATTCATGAGCGCGTCATCTATCTTATTTATTATACTCATTATCAGAAAGCTACCTTTTTTGCTATTTTTGTTTTCTACTTCACCAGTTTGGGCTTTTATGTCTATTAATTCCCCCTTCCTGGTTAACCTTATTAATGTTTAACTTAATTGGGAGTAACAGTATGGTTAATTAGTCTTTCTTTTAAGAAGCATTTCAAAGGTTATAAATTTTCCTCTGATTACAGCATTAGTTATGGCACATAGATCTTACTGTGAAATATGTTCCTTTTCATTGCTTTCTTGTTAGTTTTTATGTTTCGATTTTCTCTTTAATCTAGTGTTCTTTTAAGAAATGTTTTCTTAATTTTTAAGCAGTACATTTTTTATTACTGTTATTTATTTCCATTTTAACCAGGCTTACAGTGAGAGGATGTGGCCTGTGAAATCTCTACTTTTTTTCATGAAGATTTTCTTTCTGTCCAAGTACAAAAATAAAATCATTGCTGTTGTAAGTGTCCCACGGACCTAAGTTAAGACATTTTCTATTTGTAGGACATAACGTTATTTGTACACACAAGTAAAGTGTACACAGAGATGGATAATACCACATACATACATGCATACACAGATGCTGCTGCTGCTGAGTCGCTTCAGTCGTGTCTGACTCTGTGCGACCCCATAGACGGCAGCCCACCAGGCTCCTCAGTCCCTGGGATTCTCCAGGCAAGAGCACTGGAATGGGTTGCCATTTCCTTCTCCCAGGCATACACAGACATGAACATATATACTTACTCACTGTGTCATTCAGATCTGCCCCAACCTTCCTTATTTTTTATTTTTTAATCTTAATACATTTGCCAAATTCTGAAATGGTAAATCCTTTCTTCACAATCATGTTTTCAAAAGTCAAGGGGCAGACTCACGGAGTGGTTGGGAGCGCAGTCTGAGGGCCGGCCTGCCTGGGCCGAAGCCAGGCTCAGCTACTGCCGTCTCTGTGCCCAGTCTCTGTGCCCATGAACTCAGAGTCCTCACCAGGCTGCACCCAGCAGCGCTGTGACGGCCGAGTGAGCAGAGACACACGGGTGCCCCCAGGGCCGCATGGAGGCAGCAGGCTGGTGACTCTGGCCTCTGCTCCAACCCCTTCCTGCTTCCCTGCCTCCCACTCAGCTCCTCATGCCACGGAGCCCAGGGCTGGTCTTTTATCTTTTGGCCTTCTCGGTCTTGTTTCTTTGTAATCCACCCGTAACTCTACAGGCGTGTACTGGTGCTGTTCAGTTGCCAAGTCGTGTCCGACTCTCTGTGGCCCCGTGGACGGCAACACGCCAGGCTTCCCTGTCCTTCACGGTCTCCCAGAGTTTGCTCAAACTCATGTCCATTGAGTTGGTGATGCCCACCAATTTCATCCTCTGTCGCCCCCTTCTCCTCCTGCCCTCAATCTTTCCCAGAATCAGGGTCTTTTCCATTGTGTCGGCTCTTCGCATTAGGTGGCCAAAGTATTGGAGTTTCAGCTTCAGCGTCAGTCCTTCCAGTGAATATTCAGAGCTGATCTCCTTTAGTGTGGACTGGTTTGGTCTCCTTTAATCTATGTTTTTCTATAGCCCTTTCTTTATGTTTGCTTGGTTATCTTACTTCTATGACCTATGTTAACAATCTAAGATTTATTCTTGTGTTTTTCCCAGTGCTCATAATATACAGTGAACTAAGTATACATGATTTAAAAAGGGTTTATCGTGGATTTCCAAACACATGGGATTGTATCATATATGCTTTTCTTTATCTTGCCTTTCCCATTCAGTAACATAATAAGACTCCCTCAAAGGATGCTAGAACAGTTCATTCTAAAATTTAAACCATAGGACTCCCTGGTGGGCCAGTGGTTAAGATTCCATGCTTCTGATGCAGGGGGACATGGGTTCAGTCCCTGGTTGGGGAACTAAATCCCACCTGCCGCACAGCCAAAAAGTAAAAAATAAAATTTAAATCTCTCCTTTATTCCCCTTCGTATATACATGCCAGTGTTCCCTGTTGCTGAGAATCCATTTTGCATCAGGTTTTGGCAGATTTTCTAAAAACCTCCCTTGAGCCCCACTTCCCTACATACGAGTACAGTAGCCCCCATCATCTGTGGTTTCGCTTCCCACAGTCCCAGTTACCCGTGGTCAACCATAGTCCAAAAATATTAAATGGAAATTTCCAGAAATAAGCAATCCATAAGTTTTCCAGAAATAAGCAATCCATAAGACTGTGTGCCTGTCTAAGAAGCATGATGAAGTCTCATTCCATCCTGCTCTGTCCCCCCAGGATATGAATCGCCCCTTTGTCCAGTGCGTCCTGCCCTTTACTGACTTGCTAGCTGTCTTGGTTATCAGATCGACCTCTGTGTGGTTGTCAGGTGACCCTTGTTTTCTTTCACAGTGGCTCCCAAAAGCAAAAGCACTGAAGCTGGCTGTTTGATGTCCCAAAGAGAAACCATAAGGGGTTTCCTTTAAGCAAAAAGGTGAAAGTTTTCAACTTTTTAAGGAAAGAAAAAAAAAATGGTAGGCTTAGACTGCTAAGCTCGGTGCTGAGAACAAATCTTCTGTGTAAGAACTAAGGAGAGAGGATTTCGTGCTAATTTGCTGCTACATCTCACACTGCCCGCGACAGTCACAGTGCTTAAGATGGAAAAGGCCGTGCATTTGTACGATAAAATATTTTGAGAGAGACCACATTCAGATAACTTTTATGGTAGCATATTGCTATTCTGTATTACTGTTGATCTCTTACTGTGCTTAATTTATATGTCAAACAATCTAAATTATGATACAATTTAAATATAAGATTTATTCTATTTAGTATGGAGAGTCCTTAATAAAAAACTAAAAATAGAGTTAGCATATTATTCAGTAATCCCCCTCCTGGGCATATATCCAGAGAAAGCCATAATTTGGAAAGATACATGCACCCCAGTGTTCACCGCAGCACTGCTCACAACAGCCAGGACATGGGCAACGTAAGCGCCCATCAGTATATGAGCAGATAAAGGCGTGGGATGTATACACGACGCAATAGTGCAGAGCCGTGGAAAGAAAGAGCGCCATTTGCAGCAGCACGGTGAACTGGAGATCATCGCACGAAGTGAAGGGACTCAGAGAGAGACAGACACTGCATCACTTACGCGTGGAACCTAAAAAATGGTAGAAACAGACTCACAGACTTAGAAAACAAGCTTATGGTTACCAAGGGGGAAAAGGAGGAGGGCAGTTCAGGAGTAAGAGGCTAACACACCCCGTATATGAAAGAGATAGCACGGGGAGTGAGACTCAGCATCTCACAATAACTTATCATGGAAAAAGAGTCTCAAAAAGAAAGCACACCTGTTTTATATTCGTATATAAGTTGTACATGTGTATTTTTTGTACATTTGTAAAACTTTGAATTTATATATTATTTGTATATATTTGTGTATAATGAATTTGTATATTCAGAATATGACTGAATCACTTTGCTGTATGCCTGAAACTAACACAGTCCTATGGAGCAACTATAGTTCAATTATATAAACTTCATGTTTTATGTGTATAAGAGAAAACATCCAGGGTTTGGTACTATCCTCAGTTTCAAGCATCCACTGGGGATCTTAGAAGGTGTCCCTGGCAAATAAGGGAGGGCTACTGTCTGTGATAATTTCCACGATGTGTTACTTTTCTGAGACTGCCATAACAAGACGTGACAGACCAGGTGGCTGAAGCAACAAAAGTCTGAGTGTCCTGGAGGCTGGAAGCCAGAAGTCGGGGGGTCGGCAGGGTTGCTTTCTCTTGGGCACTCTCTCCTTGCAGACGGCTGCCTTTTTGCCACATCCTTGAACGGTCTTTCCTCTGTGTGTGCATGTCTCTGGTGTGTGTGTCCAAACTTCTTATAAGGACACCAGTCTCATTTAACAGCCTCATTTAACTTAATCACCTCCTTAAAGGCCTTGTCTCCAAATATGGTCACATTCTAAGGTGCTGACTTTTAGAGCTTCAGCATCTGAAATCTGGGCACACGACTTGGCTGTGACACGGGTGTTACTGGGTATGTGTCTCATTTCAGAGGGCACTGCCAGGCCACCCTCCTCAATGGCACTCTGACACCTGCCAGCTGTCGCTGGCAGTACAGTCTTCCATCTCATCAGGCGAGTGGGGCAGGGTTTCTCTGTTGAGGCTCTGTTGGTATTTGGAGCTGATCATTCTTTGTGGAGGGGGGCTAATGTTGTGGGCTGTTTAGCAGCATCCCTAGGTTATGGCAATGAGAATGTCTCAGTTCAGTTCAGTTGCTCAGTTGTGTCCGACTCTTTGCAACCCCATGAATCGCAGCACGCCAGGCCTCCCTGTCCATCACCAACGCCCGGAGTTCACTCAGACTCATGGCCATCAAGTCCGTGATGCCATCCAGCCATCTCATCCTCGGTCATCCCCTTCTCCTCCTGCCCCCAATCCCTCCCAGCATCAGTGTCTTTTCCAGTGAGTCAACTCTTCGCATGAGGTGGCCAAAGTACTCGAGTTTCAGCTTTAGCATCAGGCCTTCCAGTGAACACCCAGGACTGATCTCCTTCAGAATGGACTGGTTGGATCTCCTTGCAGTTCAGGGGACTCTCAAGAGTCTAGATCTTGCTAAATGCCCCCTGGGTTGGGGGGCTTGCAAAACCGCACAGTGAGAACCGCTGGGATGCCTCAGAGTTTTTTTTTTTTTTCCAATTGTTTATTTGGAAGTGATTTTTAATTACGGAAAAACTGTAACATTGAGATAGAAAACATGCAGACCCTTAACTAAGATGTGACTCACTGACTGCTAGCACTGTGCCCACTTACTGGGCCATCAGAGCCCCCTTTCTGTGTGTATATTCACATCACATTTTTTTCTGAACTGTCTGGGAGTCGGTTGCATACTCTATGCCCACAGGCCCCTAAACCTTGCGCTGTGTATTTCTGAAAAAAGCAAAGGTGAGCGCTGTGAAAGCTCTAGCGTGGCCATCAGGCCTTGCCACGAGAGGTCGGTCCAGCCCTTCCCCAGTGCACCATCTGCCTCCTGGCTTTGTCAGAAGACGTGACAGCGTCCTTAGGGTCAGCTTCTCTTCCCTCCACGGCAGGACCCCAGATCCTGCGGTTGCCCACGTCTCTTTGTTGCTGGTTGCTCAGCCTCTGAGCCGTGTTGGGCTCCTTGTGAGCCCATGAGCTGCCGCGCACCCGGCTTCCCTGCCCTCCACTGCCGCCCAGTGTGCTCCAGCTCATGTCCACCGAGTCGCTGGTGCCATCTAGCCATCGTCTCTTTAGCCTCCTTTAATGTAGATCCGTTCCGATTTCTGTCTCCCATGACATGGGCGTTTCTGAAGGGTGCAGTCCAGCCGTTGCTGGGTGGAGGGTGGGGCAGGGCGTCTGTTTCCTTGTGGTCAGACTCGAGTGGTGGGCTCCCGGCGCTCACACGTCCCACGCGATGTGGGCTTCCCCTGGGGCTGTCTGATCCCTGAGGCACATGAAGGGACATGAAGGCATCTGCCTCTAACTTAAATCACCCACTGCGAACACTGTCCAGTTATTTTTCTGCACAGGACACTCTTGCCTTGGAACCCATAAAGTATCTGGGGGGCATACTTTGAGGTTATGCAAATAATCTGGCTCCTTATCAAAAAATGCCTCCCAGATTTAAAGGCTTTTCTTTCTTACAGAACCAGACTTTGCCAACCCCAGCACCCCTTCCTCGGAAGTACTAAAAGAAAAACTACCATCTCACTAGAAAAGTGTTCCAAGAAAAATATCTCAACATGCTCCTGTAAGAAGGAAACTCTTTGCTCTTCCCCTGATTTGTTTCATTAACTGATGGTCTATATCCATGGGCTTACGGGTTTGTATTAGGATCCTTTACTGTCCTTCATTATTTTGATATTACATTGTCCCAGATTTGCCCAGCAGGAGACCCTTCGAGCTGACATCTGTGTCCTTGTGACACACGCTTGGCTGTTGCTTGTCTGCTTCTGGCAGTTCTTTACGTTCTGGTGTGACACGATTTGGGCTCTTCCCCAGCTCTGACATCAGTTTTCCCAGAAGCCCTGGTTCCTTTTCACGGAGAATGAAGTCACTGGAAACCCAAACCTGGGCGCGTCGAATGCTATTAGATGTCCTTTCTTCTAGGCCCTTTCTGTGCACAGTCACGTGTACTTACACAGACACAGATGCACACAGAGAGGCACACACGGTGCGTGCTCACACTCTGGAAATCTTGGGTCCCAGCCAGTGGGGCTGATCCTTCTCTGTCGACCCTGCTTCTTCCTCATCTGCAAGTCCCTCTGCCCACCGTGAGATGCCTGGTTCCCCGTCACAACCACGTGCAGACCTGCTGCTCAGTCGACAGTGCGTGTGCAACTCTTTCTAATTCCTTGTCCTCATCACTACAGAATCAAAACTACTGACATGCGTCCAGGGTCTGTTTGTAGCTGTCCACATCCCCCTACTCAAGATTAAGGGTATATAGTGAACTACTATAGTTTCAAACATGGGCTCCCCTGGGGACTCAGATAGTAAAGAATCTGCCTGCAGTGCTAGAGACCTGGGTCCGATCGCTGGGTCGGGAAAATCCCTTTGAGGACAGAGGAGCCTGATGGGCTACAGTCCATAGGGTCGCATAGCGCTGGACACAGCTGAGTGACTAACACTCTCCTAATTTCAAATAAGTAGGATTAGTGATTTCTCCTCTTTCTCCTCTCTTTTCAATGTGGTTGTTACTCATTTGAAAATTAGTTGGGTACATTTTTTAAAACTTGTTTTTTCCCTTTTCCAGCTTTCTTTTAATTGGTAGAAAATTGCTTCACAATGTTGTGTTGGTTTCTGCTGTACAACACGTGAATCAGCCATAATTACACACACACACAGCCCCGCTGCCCCTATCCCAACCCTCTAGGTCATCACAGCACACCAGGCGGGGCTCGCTGTGCTATATACACCAATGCCCCTCTAACTGTTTCACACATGAGAGTGTATATGCCAATGTTACTCACTCAGTTCATCCCCCCCTCACCTTCTGCTGCATCAACAAGTCTGTTCTCTACAAGGTTCATCAGTACGTCTTTGTAGATTCCACATACATGCGTTACCGTATGGGACTTGTCTTTCTCTTTCTGACTTACTTCACTGTGTATGAGAGGCTATAGGTTCATCTGCCTCACTCTGAATGACTCACGTTTGTTCCTTCTTCTGGCTGAGTAATGTTTCATTGTATATATACCACATCTTCTTTATCCATTCACCTACTGATGGACATCTAGGTCGCTCTCATGTCTTTGCTATTGTAAATATTGCTGCAGTGGACATTGGGGCACATGTGGCTTTTAGAATTGTGGCTTTTTTAGGGCATATACACAGTAGGATTGCTGGGTTACGTGGTAGATACACTCCTTGTTCGTTAAGGAATCTCCATGCTGTCTCCCATAGTGGCTGTATCAGCTAACATTCCTGCTAACAGTGCAGAAGTGTTTCCTTTTCTCCGCATCCTTTCCAGCATTTAAGTGCTTTACTGATGCTTAATTTGCCTACTATAGCATTCACTGATTTGGGGTGTGACTTTAGTAATTTACTGACTTGTGCCATCAATCTCCACAGTCTAGGGTTAGAGCATCTCCCAGCCCACTGTAAACCCATCCTGCCAGTTAAGAGTTAATCCCTATTCCTGCTCCCAACCCCCAGCAACTTGCCAGTGGTCTCCATAGATTTGCCTGCTTTGGACAATTCATATAAATGGGGTTGTATAAAATGTAATATTTTCTTTTCTGGCTTCCTCAGGCTTATTTTTTGAGATTCATCCAAATCACAGCATGTACAAGTATTTCAGTCCTTGTTATGCTGAAAAGTATTCCCCTGCGTGGACAGACACATTCTGTTCGTCTGTTCTCCAGTGGAGGGACATCTGGGTTGTCTCCTCCCCTGTTCTTGTTGTGGTTCAGTTGCTGAGTCGTGCCCAACTCTGCGACCCCATGAACTGCAGCATGCCAGGCTTCCCCGTCCTTCACCATCTCCTGGCATTTACTCAAAGAGACGCCATCTAACCATCTCACTCTCTGCTGCCTACTTCTCCTGCCTTCAGTCTCTCAACCATCAAGGTCTTTTCCAGTGAGCTGGCTCTTCACATCAAGTGGCCAAAGTATTGGAGTTTCAGCTTCAGCATCAGTCATTCCAGTGAATATTCAGGGTTGGTTTCCCATTAGGATCGACTGATTTGATCTCCTTGCTGTCCAAGGAATTCTCAAGAGTCTTCTCTAACACCACAGTTTGGAAGCATCAATTCTTTGGCACTCAGCCTTCTTTATGGTCCAACTCTTACATCCAGACATGACTATTGGAAAAACCATAGCTTTGACTAGATGGATGGACCTTTGTCAGCAAAGTTATGTCTCTGCTTTTTAATACACTGTCTAGGTTTGTCATAGCTTTCCTTCCAAGGAGCAAGCATCTTTTAATTTGGTGGCTGCAATCACCTTCTACAGTGACTTTGGAGCCTGAGAAAATAAAGTCTGTCACAGTTTCTATTTTTTCCCATCTATTTGCCGTGAAGTGATGGGACTGTATGCTATGATCTTAAATTTTCTGAATGTTGATTTTAAGCCAGGTTTTTCACTCTCCTCTTTCACTCTCATGAAGAGGCTCTTTAGTTACTTTTCACTTTCTGCCATGAGAGTGGTATCATATGCATATCTGAAATTGTTGATATTTCTCCCAGCAGTCTTGATTCCAGCTTGAGATTCATCCAGCCCAGCCATTCATGTGATGTACTCCGCATATAGGTTAAATAAGCAGGGTGACAATATATAGCCTTGACGTACTCCAAATTGGATTCGGAACCAATCCATTGTTCCATTCCTGGTTCTAACTGTTGCTTCTTGACCTGCATACAGGCTTCTCAGGAGACAACCACTTTGCCTCCTTGCATTTCTTTTTCTTGGGAACGGTTTTGCCACCACTTCCTATACAATGTTAAGAACCTCAATCCCTCATTCTTCAGGCACTCTACCAGATATAATCCCTTGAATCTATTCACCACCTGCACTGTATAATCATAAGGGATTTGATTTAAGTCATATCTGAATAGCCTAGTGGTGTTCCCTACTTTTTCAATTTAAGCCTGAATTTTACAATAAGGAGCTTATGATCTGAGCCGCAGTCACCTCCTGGTCTTGTTTTTGCTGACTGTATAGAGCTTCTCCTTCTTTGGCCGCAAAGAATATAATCAATCTGATTTCGGTATTGACCGTCTGGTGATGTCCACGTGTAGAGTCTTCTCTTGTGTTGTTGGAAGAGGGTGTTTTCTATGACCAGTGTGTTTTCTTGGCAAAACTCTGTCAGCTTTGCCCTTGCTTCATTTTGCATGGTAAGGCCAAACTTTCCTATTACTCCAGGTATCTCTTGACTCTCTATTTTTGTATTCCAGTCCCCGATGATGAAAAGGATGTCTTTTATTTGGTGTTAGTTCTAGAAGGTCTTGTAGGTCGTCACAGAACCATTCAACTTCAGCTTCTTTGGCATTAGTGGTTGGGGCATGGACTTGGATTACCATGATGCTGAATGGCTTCTCTTGGAAATGAACTGAGATCATTCTGTCTTTTTTGAGACTGCACCCAAGTACTTCATTTCAGAGTCTTTTATTGACTATGAGGGCTACTCCATTTCTTCTAAGGGTTTCTTGCCCACAGTAGCAGATAAAAGAGTAACATGGCTGTGAATATTTGTACAGAAGTCTCTGTATGGACGTGTACTTTGTTACACTTGTCATGAACGGATTCCTAGGAGTGGATGGTGTCAAATGGTAACTCTGTGTTTAACTTTTTGAAGAACTGCCAAAGAACTGCCAGACTACATGTACCCTTTTCCATTCCCTCCAGCCAGCTGTGAGGGGTCCTATTTCTCCATCTTCTTACAATATGTGTTATTGTCCATCTCCTTTACTATAGCCATCCTAGTCAGGGTGAAGTGTTACCTCATTGTGGGTTTTTATTTGCCTTTCCCCCGTGACTGATGCTGCTGAGAATCTTTTCATGTGCTTATTGGCCAGTTTATATGTCTTTGAAGAAATGTTTTCAGATCTTTTGCCCATTAAAAAAGTTTAAAAATCCAAAGTTTTTTACACATTCACCTGCAATCACAGAAATAATGCCCAGTGATCACATGCACCCTATACACTGTTTCTACCAGTGGCAATATCTTCTACAACAGTTGACCCTTGAACAACACAGGTCTACTTACACATGGATTTTTTTCAGTAAATATGTGCCACATGATCCAGGGTCCATTAATCCCTGGACACAGAACTGTGTATATGGAGAAACCCAACTCCAAAGTTATAAGTGGATTTTTGACTGCCCAAGGGTCAAAGGCCTTAACCCCTCCATAGTTCAAGGGTCAGCTTTGTAGTTCATCACTAACGGCACATCGACAGGTGCACACTGACAAGAGACGGTCAAGATGCAGAGCATTTCAATCCACACAGGATCCCAGGGGTGGCCCCTTTATANTGCTGAGATTCATGGGGTCACAAAGAGTCAGACACGACTGAGCAACTGATCTGAACTGAACAGGGATGGAACCCATGCTCCCTGCAGTGGATTGAAGTCTTAACCACTGGATCACCAGGGAATTCTCGTATTTGTTTTCTATGTCTGTGAGTCTGTTTCTGCTTTGTAAATTAGTTTATTTATTTGTATAATTTTTTTTAGATTCCACATAGCTGTAAGTGATTTCATATGATATGTGTCATTATCTGTGTTTCATACATTGTTCAATGATAATTCTGAAATATGACACATATTACCAAAAACAACACAATTTCTAGTATTTAATCATCAGTTCAGTTCACTTCAGTCGCTCAGTAGTGTCCAACTCTTTTGTTGACCATGATGGCTACTCTATTTCTGAGGGATTCCTGCCCACCGTAGTAGATATAATGGTCATCTGAGTTAAATTCACCCATTCCAGTCCATTTTAGTTCACTAATTCCTGGAATGTCAATGTTCACTCTTGCCATCTCCTCTTTGATCACTTCCAATTTGCCTTGATTCATGGACCTGACATTTCAGGTTTCTATGCAATATTACAAAAAAAACTGTTATTACGATGAACTCCTTGTATCTAAACTTCATCTCCTGGAGAGGGAAATGGCAACCCACCCCAGTATTCTTGCCTGGGAAATCCCATGGACAGAGGAGCCCGGAGGGCTGTAGTCCATGGAGTCACAAAAGAGTCAGGTACAACTTTATTGTTATTCAGTTGCTAAGTCGTATCTGACTCCTTGTGACCCCATGGACTGCGGCATGTCAGGCTTCCGTGTCCATCACTATCTCCTGGAGTTTGCTCAAACTCATGTCCATTGAGTTGGTGATGCCATCTAACCATCTCATCCTCTGTCACCCCCTTCTCATCCTGCCTTCAATCTTAGCATCTAAACAACGAAATATTCTTTTTAGATTGTATTCCTTTCAGTTCCAAAAGTTAGACATTTGTATATTTCAATTTTGTTTAAAGTAGCAACTAATGAGGAAAACCCATCTCTAGTATTCCTTTAATTATATGTCCCAAAGTTTCCAAAGCCAAAGATATTTGGACTTCATTTGTGATTTTTGTCTCTTTATTACATTCTTTGTACTTCTCATGGATAAAGTTCCAAGTCCCAGACATTCCAGCTCCTATAAGCTCCAGTTCTCTTTGGTCTTGCACTACTGCTCTCTTCCAGCCACCTTCATCTCTTTCTTTGATCACTGCAACTGACTCCTAACTGATTTCACGTCCTCAGTCTTGCTTACCCACATACAACTAGCCATACCACAAACAGAGCACTCTTTCTAAAATGTAAATCTGCTTTGATCACTTTCCAATTAGAACTCTCCCTTTTGTGCTTAATGACATCATGAAGAAAGTAAGGGGGGAAAAAACCCACAGGAGACATTTTTTGCAAAGCATCTGATAAGGGACTTGTAGCTAGAATGTTCAAAAAACAATTGCAACTCAATAATAAAAAGATAACTCAATTTTAAAATGGGCAAAGGGGACTACACTGTTAGTCCAGTGGTTAAGAAACTGCCTTACAATGCAGGGGACTCAGTTTCAATCCGTGGTTGGCAAACTAAGATCCCACATGCCACAGGGCAACTAAAGCTGAGCACCTGAAGGAAAAGCCCACATGCAGCAATGAAAACCCAGCACATTGAATATTTAAAAAATAAAATAAATGTTCAAAGAATCTAAGCAGACACTGCTCCCATGTTGGCCAATAAACATATGAAAAGGTACTCAACAACATTAACTATCAAGGGAATTGTATTAATCCTGTGTTTCTGATGCTTTGACATTTTGGGGCCTTGTTGATCCTGAAGAACTGCCCCTCCTGGGGTTAGCCAGTATTTATAGATAGTAAGGCATGCCTTTCATCTGCAGACTAAATAATCTACAGCCTAAACCCTCAATCATCTCGTTTATCAGATTCTTATACTCCAGGCCACTATTTCTCTGGAGGTCCCAATCCAGGAACCAGACAAACTAGGAGCAGTCCCTTTACCCTGGGGCCTATGGAAATTATCCACCTAGCCAATCTTACTCCACCTCACCTGTTCATTCTCACAGAAATCACAGTAAAAGATCTTGCCTACATTCCGCTCCTCGCCTGACTGAATTTGCTGGCTCCTTCTGCCATGAATTGGCTTGCCCCCTCCTCTTGAGATCTCTGAGCATTACAGCTATCTTTTCAATGACAATCTGACCTGTTGACCTTTCATATCTGAATAATAATAAACCTATGTTTTAAAACAAAAATACAAACTGAAAACAAAATAAAATGCCTTGTCACACCCACTAGGATGGCAGTTATCAAAGAGATGGACAACAGCATATGTTGGCAAAGGTGTGAAGAAACTGGAGTCCTCGTCCATTGCTGGTAGGAATGTAAAATGCTGCAACTGAATGGAAAACAGCCTGGCAGTTCCTCAAAAAGTTAAACATACAGTTCTGACATGACCCAGAAATCTACTCCTAAGTGAAGTGAAGTGAAGTGAAGTCGCTCAGTCGTGTCCGACTCTTTGCGACCCCATGGACTGTAAGCCTATCAGGCTCCTCCTTCCATGGGATTCTNAAACAAAATAAAATGCCTTGTCACACCCACTAGGATGGCAGTTATCAAAGAGATGGACAACAGCATATGTTGGCAAAGGTGTGAAGAAACTGGAGTCCTCGTCCATTGCTGGTAGGAATGTAAAATGCTGCAACTGAATGGAAAACAGCCTGGCAGTTCCTCAAAAAGTTAAACATACAGTTCTGACATGACCCAGAAATCTACTCCTAAGTGAAGTGAAGTGAAGTGAAGTCGCTCAGTCGTGTCCGACTCTTTGCGACCCCATGGACTGTAAGCCTATCAGGCTCCTCCTTCCATGGGATTCTCCAGGCAAGAGTACTGGAGTGGGTTGCCATTTCCTTCTCCAGGGGATCTTCCCAACCCAGGGATCGAACCTGGATCTCCTACATTCCAGGCAGATGCTTTAACCTCTGAGCCACCAGGGAAGCCCCAAAAGTATATAGAAAATATGCCCACACAATATCTTGTACATGAATGTCTACAGCAACATTATTCACAGTAGCCAAAAAGCAGAAACAAGCCAAATGTCTATCAGCTGATAGGCAAAATGTGTATCTATGCAATGGAATATTATTCATCCATAAAAAGGAACGGGAGCTTCCCAAGGGGTGCTAGTGGTAAAGAATCCGCCTGCTAATGCAGGAGATGTGGGTTTAATCCTCGGGTTGGGAACATCCCCTGGAGGAGGACATGGCAACCCACTCCAGTATTCTTGCCTGGAGAATCCATGGACAGAGAGACTGGCAGGCTACAGTCCATAGTGTCCCAATGAGTTGGACACGACTGAAGCAACTTAGCAAGCATGCACACACTAATGGTAAGGATTTGGTGCTTTTATTATAATACTGCCATGGCCCAGGTTCAATCCCTGGTCACAGAATTGAGATACTGCAAGCCACACTGCACTGTGTAGTCAGAAAGTAAATAAATAAAATGTTTCTTTAAAAAAAAAAGAGTATTGATACATAGTGCAACATAAATGAATCTTGAAAATATGATAAGTAATAGAAACCAGTCACAAAGTACCACATATTATAAGATTCCATTTGCATGAAAGGCCAGAATAGGTAAATATAGAGAGAGAAAAAGTAGATTGGTGGTTACCTAGGAACACGGAGTAAGGAGTAACAGCTAAGCCTTTCTTTTTGGGGTAATGGAAATATTGTAAAATTGATTGTAGAAAGAAATGTACAATTCTGT
Organism: Antidorcas marsupialis; assembly: GCA_006408585.1. Taxonomy (NCBI): domain Eukaryota; kingdom Metazoa; phylum Chordata; class Mammalia; order Artiodactyla; family Bovidae; genus Antidorcas; species Antidorcas marsupialis. The sequence goes on along the minus strand of SJYB01006575.1, from coordinate 31,800 downwards.
GAATATACTAAAAGCCATTTGTTGAACACTTTAAATAGGTGATTTGCATGGTTTATGAATTATATTTCAATCAAATTTTGAAAAAGGAAAACTTTTCAATTGCTTCCCACTGCCCTTAAAATAAAATTTAAATCACTGAGATTAATAGGCAATAAAGAATCTGGCGCCAGCAAATTTTTCTAATGGCATCACTCACAAGGCCTTTTCATCAGTCATTACCTTCCTCTTTTACGTTAATTCTAGCCATGCTGAATTTTTTTTTGGGGGGTCATCTCCCTAAATGTTTGATAGTTTTAAAATATGTCTACAAGATCTTTGACACTCTTCCTGTTAAAAAGTTGAAGCATACTTCTCCTCCCCTTAAATATAGAGTAGACTTAGTGACTCACTTCTAATGAGTAGAAAGTGGTAGAAATGATTTTGCATGGCTTTTAAGACTAGGTCATTAGGCACTGTGGCCTCGTTGCTCTCTTTTGGGGAAGTTGCCATATTTCAAAGATATTCAAGCAGCCCCTTGGAGAGACTCATGCACAATAATGGGGAACTGAGGCCTTCTGCCAACAGCCATGTGCGTGAGCCATTTGGGGAGCAGACCCTCCAGTCAAACTTCAGCGAGCCTCCAGATGACTGCAACCCCAGCCAATATCTTGATGTAACTTCATGAGTGATGCTGAGCCACACTACATGATTAAGTCACTTCCAAATTCCTGACCACAGAAACTGTGAAATAAATTGTTTTAATTTGATCATTTTATTTTAGTCTGCAAAAACAAAATCAAGCCAAAAAACAAACAAACAAACAAAAACCCTTAAAATAGGCTTTTCAAATTATGTAAATTCCTCCTTTCCAAGGAAGCAGAGATTAGACCAGTGTAGGTTATCCCTCGGGCCACGCACATCCTGCTACAGCTGCCCGCCCTTTGTTGGGTTTTGATCCTTCTTTGAGTCATAGTCTGAATCATTTTCCTCATCTCCTTCTTCTCCCCTTTCTTCATCTTCTTCTCTACTGTTTTATCATAATCATCGTCTTCTTCTTCAGTAACTTCTCCAGTCAAGTATAATACTGATTTTGGGATTATATATTCATGTAAAAAATGATGACTTTTAAAGTGTGCAGGAAGAATAGCTTCAGCAGCAGCATCAGATCACCACTTTCAGGAACTTCAGGAGGGACAAACAAATGCAAGAAAGAATATTAGACACCATTTTGGTCACAGTACAAACAGACCCAAGTCCCTTGTTTCTGCTTCTTAGTGGTTTTCAAAATGACAATTCTTTCCTTTTTTCCAGTCTACGTGGCATCTTGAATAACCCATAATTTCTGGTCCATCAAAAGAAAAGGGATCCGAGTCATCTGGTTCTGACCTCATATCATGTGTCTTAGTCAACACTCCATTTGTGAAATATTCACTGGGTTCAAAGTGAAATTTGAAGACAAAATACATAGGCTAGCCTGTACCTAAGGACTCCACTTGAGTACTTTGCAAGTGCTTCAGTGTAGATTTATAATTTTCCTGAAACATACCACTGAGCAAATTAACACTTAAAAAACAGTCAATCAAAATTCAGGAATTCCCCTGAGGTCCTCTTTCTCTTTATCCTTTTTCTCATCTTCAGTCTTGGCCTTTACTTTTAGCCCCTCCAAAATTTCATCTTCCTCATCTGGTTTCCATTCACATTCTTCTTATGTAGTTTCATAAATGATCTCAAATGGCTTATCAGATAGAGGCTGATAGAGAACAGCATACTTTCCTTCAAGATCATAAATTTCCTCACAGAATTTGGCTTCTATCTGGACACATTTAACTTGTATCTTGTTAAGATATCTCTTGTTAAGAGATAACTAATACAACACGGTATGCTACCTGTCACCTCAAAGCCAAACATCATGAGATGTTTATTTCATTAATATCCAGTCATTCTTAGCTTTATCACCTTCAAAATCATTTTTAACGGGCTTTTTAACTACTGATTAGTTCCCTCTGCTACCATAGCATACATCCATGCTGCTGTTGCTGCTGCTAAGTCATGCCAGTCGTGTCCAACTCTGTGCACCCCCATAGAAGGCAGCCCACCCAGCTCCACCATCCCTGGGATTCTCCAGGCAAGAACACTGGAGTGGGTTGCCATTTCTTTCTCCAATGCATGAAAGTGAAAAGTCGCTCAGTTGTGTCCGACTCTTAGTGACCCCATGGACTGCAGCCTACCAGGCTCCTCCATCCATGGGATTTTCCAGGCAAGAGTACTGGAGTGGGTTGCCATTGCCTTCTCTGATACATTACATCCATGAGTTAAATCATTTATACACCCCGACAGACTTAAGTTTAATGAAGCCCCATATGGGATCTCTCTTGTCAATATTATGTCACTAGCATCTGCCACAATGCCCGATACATGGTAAACTACAAATAAATATTTGAGGAACGAATAGTTAAATGAATGAATGATTAGATGAAGATACATAAGGAAATATGTAATGCAATAAAGAACCCATGTGTGCAGAAGCTGCTATGAGAGTACAGAGGAATGGCATTTAATTCACACCACTCCCTTATGGTGTGAATTTTTGGCAAGTTACTAATCTCTCTCTCTAAGGGACAGCTTCCTTATGCATAAAATAAGGGTATAGTTCCTGCCTCGTAGTGTTGTTGTATTTATAAACTAATACCTAGTAGAAAAAAATGATAATAACACTTGGGAATTTAGAAAAGAGCTCCATGAGAAATGAATATCTCAGTAGAATCTTTTTTTTAAAGATTTATTTATTTATTGGCTGTGCTGGGTCTACATTGCTGCACTCAGGCTTTCTCTAGTTGTGGCAAGTGGCGACTACTCTTTGTTGTGGTGTGCTGGCTTCTCAGAACTGTGACTCCTCTTCTTGCAAAGCATGGGCTCTAGGCTCAAGGCTTTTGGTGCTGCATGTGAGCTCAGTAGTTGTGGCAGATGGGCTTAGTTGCTCTGCAGCATGTGAGATCTTCCCAGACCAGGGATGGAACCAATATCCCTTGCATTACAAGGAGGATTCTTAACCACCAGGCCAGCAGGGAAGGCCCTGAGTAGAGTCTTAAAGCATGAATAAAAATTAGGCAAAAAAGGTGGGGGGTGGGGGCGGGGGTCAGAAATCTAGGCAGAGAGAAAAGCAAAAACAGTTTCAGAGGTTAGAAGTAGCAAAGTGCATGTAGAAAACTCCATGCAATTCAGTATCACCAGAGTATAAAATGCAATGAAGGGACGTGGCAGAATGTGAGGCTAGAGATGGGAGGCAGGGCGAGTAACATGGAAGACTTCCTATGTTATATTATGCTTTTGGAATTCTGAAAAAAATTAGGACCATTGAAAGAGAGTGGTTATATTTGCATTTTGAATATACTATTCCAATTAACTTTAAAATCAATAACTTTCACACCCACTGAAATGCCTATAATAAAAAAGATGGACAATAATAAGTGTTGACAAGGATTCAGAGAAATTGAAACCAGCATGCATTGCCATTGAGAATGTGCAATAGGCAGCTGCTTTGGAAAACAGACAAGTAGGTCCTCAAAAAGTTAAACAGAGTTACCACATGATCAGCTGTTCTACTCCCAGGAATGGACCCTAGAAAAATGAAAACAATCCATCTTCTCTAAAACATGTGCATGAACATTGGTAGCAACATTATTCATAACAGACAAAAAGTGGAAACAACCCAACATCCAGAACTGAAGAATGGATAGATAAAATGTAGTATAGCCATACAATGGAATCACAAAATTCGCCCATAAAAAGAAAGGAAATATTAATTCGTGCTCCAACATAGATGAACCTTGAAAACATTATGCTAAATGAAAGAAAGCAGGCATAAAAGGCCACGTTATGATTTAATTTATAAGTAAAGTTTAAAATAAGAGATAAAATGTAGATTAGTGGTTGATAGGACTTTTTCTAGGTTAGGGTGGAATAGGGAGTGACTGCTGCTGCATAAGGAATTTCTTTTCCAGAATACAAAAATGTTCCGAACTTAGATTATGGTGATGGTTGAACAATTCTGTGATTATACTAAAACCATTGCACACTTGGAATGGGTGAATTTTATGGTAATGTGAATGATATCTCAAAATATGTCTTTTTATTAAAAAGCCAATACTCTCCCCAACCTATTATTTTGTTACTTGGCTATTGCTATTATTATTATATTATAGGTTTCTCTTATATAATGTGACAAAACATATATGCTATGAAAGTCATACATTCTGTTTTACAATACTGCCTTTTGTAGCATTAAATTTTTACTTCTTTAAAATTTCCAATAAGGAAATAGTTTTAAGAGTTCCTAGTCACATACTTAAACTTTACTATTATTTCTATCATATTGAAATTGTATCATTTCCAGGGCACATTGCAACTATAAGGAACATTGGAGGTGGATTTTCCTTGTATAGTTGGTACTTTAAACCAAACTAAAATATATAAATTTATGACTTCTGGGAGCAAAAGAAATAGTGTTAGAAGAATATATGTTATTGTTTTGAGTTGAG
>SJYB01006575.1:4485-23929 GCA_006408585.1 Antidorcas marsupialis | reverse complement strand
CGGCAAAGTAATATCTCTGCTTTTGAATATACTATCTAGGTTGGTCATAACTTTTCTTCCAAGGAATAAGCACCTTTTAATTTCATGGCTGCAGTCACCATTTGCAGTGATTTTGGAGCCCCCCAAAATAAAGTCTGACACTGTTTCCACTGTTTCCCCATCTATTTCCCATGAAGTGATGGGACCGGATGCCATGATCTTCATTTTCTGAATGTTGAGCTTTAAGCCAACTTTTTCACTCTCCTCCTTCACCTTCATCAAGAGGCCCTTTAGCTCCTCTTCACTTTCTGCCATAAGGGCGGTGTCATCTGCATATCTGAGGTTATTGATATTTCTCCTGGCAATCCGTGAACATAGGTATGTAAATATCTCTATGAGATCCTGTTTTCAGTTCTTTTGGATATATACCCAGAAGTTGGATTGCTGGATTATACAGTAGTTCTATTTTTAATTTTTTGAGAAACTACCACTGTTTTCCACGACAGTTGCACCACTTTATATTCCCACCAGTAGCACAGTGTTCAAATTTCTCCACATCTTCCCTAATGCTTGTTACTTTCTGGGGAGTTTGTTTGTTTGTTTTCTGTTTTTCTTTTTTGGTTGCCACATCCCTCAGCCTGCAGGATCCTAGCTGCCTAACCAGGTGGGAATCCCATGCTCCCTGCAGTGGAAGCAGAGTCCAAACCACTGAACTGCCAGAGAATTCCTATTTTCTGTTTTTTTAATAATGGCCATCCTAATGGGTGTGAAGTGATACCTTACTCTTGTTTTGATTTGTATTTCCCTGGATTAGAGATGTTGAGAATCTTTTCATGTGTGTGTTGCTTATTTCATATCACCTTTGGAGAAAGGTCTGTGCAAATCCTTCACTCATTTTTAAATAAATAGCTAATTTATTTATTTGGCTGTGCCAGGTCTTAGCTTGGGCACCCAGGATTTTTAATCTTCATTTCAGCATGTGGGAGGTAGGTCCCTAACCAGAAATCGAACCTGGGCCTCGTGCATTGGGAGTGCAGTCTTAGCCGCTGGACTACCAGGGAAGTCCCCTTTGCCCATTTTTTAATCAAGTTAGATTTTATTGTTGAGTTGTAGGAGTTCTTTATGGAGTCTGAATATTAACCCCTTGTCAGATATTTGATTTACAAATATTATCTTTCATTTTCAAAGTTGTCTTTTTACTCCATTGACTGTGTCCTTTGAGGCATAAAAGTTTTAGTCTGAAGTAGTCCCATTTGTTTTGGAGAAGGAAATGGCAACCCACTCCAGTGTTTTTGCCTGAGAAACTCCATGGAAGGGGAGCCTGGCAAGCTGCAGTACGTGGGGTCACAAAATTGGACACGACTTAGAAACTAAACCACCATCACCCAGTCCCATTTGTTTATTTTGCCTTTATTGCTCGTGTTTTTGATGTCATATCCAAGAGACCACTCATTCCCAAGTACAATGTCATGAAAACTGACTCTTAAATCCCAAGAATGTTCTCCAGAGAATTCCCTAGCAGGCCAGTGGTTAGGATTCCATGCTTTCACTAACGTGGCCCAGGTTAAGTCCCTAGTTGGGAAACTAAGATCCTGCAAGCCACTCAGTATGACAAAAAAAGAAAAACCACACACACAAAATGCTCTCCAGATTCAGATTTTTCAAACTACCTGTGATGAGAGCCAAGTTCTTTCCAATCCAATACTTTTGTAAAATAAAATAAAAGTTAATTACTAGAAAGTGAATTTTAAAAGAATGAAGACATCAAAAATGCAAGCTGATATGTTTATAAATAAATGAAACAAATTATCCTGTCAAATTGCCGTAAAAGTTTCTAAATGCTTGTCCTCAATTTCCATGATTATCTGAACACATACAGGTAATGCTAGCTCAAGAATTCACTCCAGTCCACAGTGCACACTCTGAGACTTTGAGTAGGACTTCTCTAGATCTTCCTCAATGGTATGATATGGCAAATAAAGTAAAATATCCACTGTGTCTTTATGTAGCCATAGTGCCTCTATCGCTTATACACAGAGCATCCCCAAATAGTTAAGATTTCCTGTAAATGCACAAGGGCAAGAATGCCTTCAACCTGACCAATCTTCACTGTGACAATGTACAGTGGTCTAAACGACTCCCCTCCATCATCAGAGTTAGTCAAAACAAGAACTCAAAAGAATAAAAAAAAGTGACTCTCACTTATCCTAGTTCCCTGTAGCAGCCCAAACACCTTTATCCTCCATCTCCCACTTAGCCAACCAAAATCCTACAATTAGNTAGCCATAGTGCCTCTATCGCTTATACACAGAGCATCCCCAAATAGTTAAGATTTCCTGTAAATGCACAAGGGCAAGAATGCCTTCAACCTGACCAATCTTCACTGTGACAATGTACAGTGGTCTAAACGACTCCCCTCCATCATCAAAGTTAGTCAAAACAAGAACTCAAAAGAATAAAGAAAAGTGACTCTCACTTATCCTAGTTCCCTGTAGCAGCCCAAACACCTTTATCCTCCATCTCCCACTTAAGCCAACCAAAATCCTACAATTAGCAAAGAAGGATCCTCACCTATGTAAAAAGTGTAGAACTACTCAAAGAATTTTTACTTCTTTTACTTTATCTCGGGGTTTTAGGAGAGAAATCAACACAAGAGGTTAGAGGAAATGCTTCTGATTCTGTTGGCGTCACATCATCTCAGTAAGAAAAGCTGTGGAATTCATTATTATGGCAGCGTTACACCTGTCCTTTTTGCAACATGTGTCAATAGAGCTGAGACATCTCAAATATACTGGGAGAAAGGCAGTTTGACCCAATCCTGTATTTCCTAGAAATAGACCAACACTTGCTATGAACAGACTCAGGAATATCGACAAGCAGAACCTGTTCTTACAAAGGCAAAGTGATTGGAAGTGTTACTGTGGAATCTGTCCTAAAGCTGAAAGATGGCACAAGAATAGGCTACTTTTACTTGGATTGTATGCTTATTTGCAGTTGCACATGGGGGTGAGGGCGGGGCTTCCCAGGTGGCTCTAATGGTAAAGAATCCACCTGCCAAAAGGCAGGAGATGAAAGAGGCATGGGTTTGATCCCTGGTCTGGAAGATCCCCTAGAGTAGGAAATGGCGACCCACTCCAGTATTCTTGCCTAGAAACATTCCATAGACAGAGGAGCCTGCTGGGCTATGGTCCTCCATGAGGTCACAAAGAGTCAGACACGACTGAGGGACTGAGCGCACACACACACACATGGGGGCAAAGGTAGCTGATGAAGAATGTGATATTCCTCTGGGGTCAAGATTTAAGGTGGAGCAAGTATGTCACTCCTCTAGGGAGTGAAATTTAAGTGGTGCCCAGAAAACTCAGCAATCAAGACGAATGCTATTTAATATAATACTTAAAAAATAAAACCTGGTGCAAAAACTCCCATTAAAAAAAATATCACATTGTTAAAGACAGGATCAATATTACTAATTTACTCTTGTTTCAGGCACCAGTATAGATAGGCATATCACTGCTTGGCACTACCACTGAACAGAGATTACCTGAAGACAGAGCTGCTTTTCGAAAACTATTTCTTTTTGGTTTTTCTGTTTTGTTTTTGTTTCTCAAGAAAATCTGGATAGTCATGATCAAAGCAACTTCTTGGAAGTCACCTCCACAATTCCCAGGATTAAGATGGCTGATCACTGACCTTTCTAACCTCTTCTTTCGAAAATCTCCTACAGAGAATCCCCTGGCGGTCCAGTGGCTGGGATTCTCTGCTTTCACTGCAGAGGCCCGGGCGTCAATCTTTGATGGGGGGCACTAAGTTCCCGCAAGCCACGCACTGGGGCCAAAAAAGAAAAACCAGAAATATAAACCTCATCTTCAATAAAACTAGGAAATATTTGTATCCCCAAACCCCAATATAGGAAGACAAAAAGCAGGTGGAATGGTCAGCAGAGTGTTGAAGAATACTCTCAAGAAGCAAGACTACCTCAGGAAAGACTGAAACCTGCAGTACCCTGGAAGGTAGTGTTGGGAATAGGGCATTGAAAGCAGTGAGTGGTGTCTGGAAAGACTGAAAAAGTAGCGCTGCCAACCTCACTCCATCAGTCAGGACCACCCCTCCCCCACGCCCGCAGTATTTTCTGGGTGGGGGGAGGCTTTCTGGGGAGCAACAGGCGGGAAGAGGGCAGACGTGAGGATTTAATGAAAATGAAAGTCTGCATTCTGAACTGAGATTCCCCAGTCCTCTTACCTCACTCAGTGCTACAGCTGCCAACAGCCGGGCTTATCCTTCCCGTCGGATTAGAGGCACTTTTTCTAGATAAACTAAATTGCTACAGAGAAAGTATCTACACACACTGACATTTGGGGGACCACACCCATACCCACAAGCTCGCTGGCTACCTCTTTAATCTAAATATAAGCCCACAAGCTGACAAGACCTACCCACTCACACAGAGCTTCCAATCAGCTTTGCAGCCATTCATTTGAAAATCTGAACAAACATCCAAGAATCACCAGATCTTTGAGGAAAGTTTCCAACAGTACAGACAGAGACCAAAACAAATAAACCCAGAGGGGGTAAAGAAGAACTCAGGGGAACAGATAATGCAGAGGAAGCCAAACATTTCAAAAAGTAAATTAACATTCTCAAGGAGATAAGATTTTGTATTCCTGAAATAAGACTGAAATTCTCTCAGGAAGGAAGGAAGGAAAGGGAGAGAGGGAAGGAAATGACAGGGAGAAGGAAGAAACATTAGAAAACAAAAGGTGCTTTTGCAAATTAAAAATGAGAGTGAAGTTAAAAATATAAGAAAATTAAAAGGTTAAGCCAGGAAATTCAACATTTAACCAAGAGTTCCAAAAAGAGAGAACGGAACAAAATTATCAAGAAAATAGCACAAGAACATTTCCCAGAAATAAAGTCTCCAGTTTAAGAGTATATTGAATATACAGATATGGAATCCTTATGTTGTACACTTAATATAACTAATGTAATGTTATGTGTCAATTATATCTCATTTTTTTAAGAAAAGATCACATTGATTGCCCATTATAATAAATTTTAAAAATAGCAACTCGAATACATATGAACTTGAAATTTCAGAATGCAACAAGAGATATGATTCTAGAAGCTTTCAAAGAAAGATCACATACCAAAAAAAGTGGAAATTAAATAGTATTTAATTTCTCAGCAACAACAGATGCTAGAAGACAATGGGTAATTGTCGTCAAAATTCAGAATTAGAAAACAAAATTTTAACTTAGATATATTTAGAGATGCATAGTATCAAAATGTTTATCTTTTTACCCTTGCTCCAGATGCTACTGGGGGATGCACTCCAGCAAAATAAAAGAGTAAACCAAGAAAGCATAGGTCATCAGATTCAGGACTCTGGATTGTCCAAGGATGACTGCTGTGTGATAGGTCTAGAAACAAATCAGTACAGATCCAAGTCTGAGGCCAGACTTCTCTCTAGGAGGGAGGTCTACATGGAGAGGAAATGGCAATGAAAGTGTGAAAAATGGAATTCACAGGCACTTTACAGAGGAAGGAAGTGGAAGGGAATTCTTCAAACCTAGCTAGAAGTTCAAAGAAAACTAAGCAGAGGGGTGAAAAAGGTGGGGTTGGGGAGGTTAATGTCATTATTCCGCACTCAGGCTAAGAAGTAAACAGAATAAATGTGTAAAACATATTAATATGCTGCTGCTGCTGCTGCTAAGTCACTTCAGTCATGTCTGACTCTGTGCGACCCCATAGTTGGCAGCCCACCAGGCTCCCCCATCCCTGGGATTCTCCAGGCAAGAACACTGGAGAGGGTTGCCATTTCCTTCTCCAATACATGAAAGTGAAAAGTGAAAGTGAAGTCACTCAGTCATGTCCCACTCTTAGCAACCCCATGGACTGCAGCCCACCAGGCTCCTCCGTCCATGGGATTTTCCAGGCAAGAGTACTGGAGTGGGGTGCCATCGCCTTCTAGTGGTATTAAAAACTTGAAAATTAAGGAGGAATCTCATATTTTCATAAATACAGAAAAACTTTTAGGCATAAAGATATGCTTTACAGTAACTAATTATAAAATCAAATATTGAAAGCAATCTAAATGTCACACAAGTGGGGAAAAGTTAAATAAGCTGTGACTTATCACTTCATGAAATTTAAATTAATAACACTACAATCATTGCTGCACAGCAACAATTCATTATAGAACCTGCATTGAAAGCAGTTTAAGTTGAAAGAACAGAGAAGAGAATGAGAGTTGCTTGTGTGCTACTGATAGGGACAGAATAGGATAGTTATACAGATAGTTGTAGAAGTCCCAGTAGGGAACTACAGATAGGGAGGGAAACCTAGGAAACTTTGGGAGACCACTGTAAGTTAATGATCACTCAAGCTTTTGGAAGGTGGAATTAAGTGGACTTGCTTAACTCTAAAGCCATAAATAAAAGCATGAGATATGCCTCAGGTGAAAGAAAAATGTTACCACTCTTCTCAGTTCAGTTCAGTTCAGTTGCTCAGTTGTGTCCAACTTTTTGCAACCCCATGAACCACAGCACACCAGGCCTCCCTGTTCATCACCAACTGCTGGAGTCTACCCAAACCCATGTCCATTGAGTCGGTGATGCCATCCAACCATCTCATCCTCTGTCGTCCCCTTCTCCTGCCTTCAACCTTTCCCTGCATCAGAGTCTTTTCAAATGAGTTGGCTCTTCGCAGCAGGTGGCCAAAGTATTGAAGTTTCAGCTTTAGCATCATTTTTTCCAATGAACACCCAGGACTGATCTCCTTTTGGATGGACTGGTTGGATCTCCCTGCAGTCCAAGGGACTCTCAAGAGTCTTCTCCAACACCACAGTTCAAAAACATCAATTCTTCGGTGCTCAGCTTTCTTTATAGTCCAACTCTCACATCCATACATAACCACTGGAAAAACCATAGCCTTGACTAGACAGAGCACTCTTCTACTAATATGATAATCCGAGTTCGACCTCATAGGGTCAGACACTCTCCTGCCTGATATGAAGAAGTTAGTGATGTATAAGACTCAAGACTATGTCTACTTGAAGAAGGTGGTCTCTTCCCCTCCCCTTTGACTATAAAATTGTAGACCACTTAATCCTTCACGGGGGCTTCCCTTATCCCTCAATCGGTAAAGAATCTGCCTGCAATGCAGGAGACTTGGATTCAATTCCTGGATTGGGAAGATCCCCTGGAGAAGGAAATGGCAACCCTCTCCAGTATTCTTGCATGGAGAATCCCGTGGATGGAGGAGCCTGGAGGGCTACAGTCCATGTGGTCTCAAGACTAAGTGACTTTCACTTTCATTAATCCTTGGGGTAGAGCTCCCTCGCCTGCCTGCTTGCATCTCTTACAAAATTTATATTAATAACTCTGTTTCTTGCCTATCACTTTGCCCCTCACTGAATTCCTTCTGCACTGAGACACGAAGAACCTGAGCCTCAATAAATCTAGAGGACAGATGAGTGATAAAAAGATTGTGGTTTCAAGCCCCAAGTAGGGTTTTGGCTGGTGTGAGTCCCAATCTGAGGTGAAGGGTTTTATTACTACTGTGAGAAACTAAAACCAAAAGCCTACAGAAAGATCAGTCAATCAAGTAAATCGCCACACAGGCAGCCTCAGAGCCCCCACGTGGCTAATATTCAGTATTGTCAGTAAGAAGTAGGAAACAGAAGTTAGATGTTTTGGTAAACCTGTATCTGATGGCTTTGGGAAGAAAGACAGGAGGGTTAGTAATGCCATGATCTCAAAATTGTACCACCCAGAACGAGACAGATGACAGGAGCAATGTCAGCCTACCTCAGGAGTGACCTCATTCACTGTGCAACGGGAAATCATTGGGGAAAGGTCTTGGATACATCCAAGATCAGAGGACTCACATTCCCCTTTTCCTAGGACCAGAGCCTCAGCCAATCAAAAAACCTACTCTTCATCCCCAGCAACTCCAGGCATGAAGTCCTGGCTGCGTCTAAATAGGATCAGTGAGGCAAGGAAGCAGGGACTTTGGGTAAACCTCCTGATGACTACAAGCCCCAGATACTCCAAAGTCATCTGCCCCAACTCTCTGAGCCTTATGCAATATGACTGTTAGATGGCTTCAATAGCAGGGCCCTTTTGGGCTTGAAAAACTGAAAACCTTGGCCCTACATTCCCCATCCCCACCCCCAAAACAAGACAAAAACACTCCATGAGTACAGGAGTCTGTATTACATTTTCTTGTCTTAGTTAAGACTATTTTGAGATAGAAACTGCAATCAGAAAGTAAAAGTTCACTGTAAGAATACAGGGGAAATCCGTTAAAACTATAGGTTTGAAACATAGCCAGGGAACCAAGAATGGAAAGCTATCACAAACAAACCCAAATGCCCTCTTAGTCTCTAGTCTGTCTGTCCCTTTCGTCTTCCTTACTTTCCTCCAGCCCTCCCTCTCCCTCCCTGCATCTCTCTGTGTGCCTTTCCTCCCTCCCCTCAAGGACTCTCCCTCTGTTCTCTCCTTGAGTGGGCTTCATCCTCTTCCCTCTCCCACCCACTGGCAAACCTGGAGAGGCAGTTTTGTCTCCTGCTGAGCTTGCTTTTTCTTAAGAGAAACATACCCCTTCCACCCTTCCGCCTCCATTTTATTGAATAAAATTCTCTGTGGTTTACAAATATCAAGTACTTCTGACTAATTTTGAACTTGCTGGCTCAGTTGTTCTTCTCCAGCAGCAGTCTGGCAAAAATCCCAGTCCTCAATCAACCCAGTGGTTCATATTATCCACTTGTGTACCTGTGCTGCTGTGAATACCTGGAGATAACCAGCACCACTATGAATTCATGGTTTCTGGTCTCCACTGGGCTCTTATAACACTGTTCAGGAATTCTCTGACTCCCCCATCCTGTTCACACACCCATTTTCACAGATTTTCCTTACTCTTTTCACATCTCCAATCCTACTGCCTCTCCATCACTAGTACCAAATTTCCATGTTGATTACAATAGAAAGAAAATACAAGTGGTAATAATAGTAGAGTGTGTAGTGAGTGAAAGTCACTCAGTCGTGTCCTACTCTTGTGACCCCATGGCCTGTACGATCCAAGGAATTCTCCAGGCCAGAATACTGGAATGGGTAGTCTTTCCCTTCTCCAGGGGACCTTCCCAACCCAGAGATCGAACCCAAGTCTCCTGCATTACAGGCAGATTCTTTACCAACTGAGCCACAAAGGAACCCACATAATAGTATAAGGCTGTTAGAAATAACAGTAGATGAGAAACATAATAAAAATAATAAAACTCTGTTAACTGTTATCAGCTAAACATTCTTTGATCTTCTTTTCCTATTAATAAGACATCTCTTCCCTTCCCTTCAGTTCAGTTCAGTCGCTAATTGTGTCCGACTCTTTGCGACCCCATGAATCGCAGCACACCAGGCTCCCTGTCCATCACCAACTCCCAGAGTTCACTCAGACTCAGGGCCATTGAGTCGGTGAGCCATCCAGCCATCTCATCCTCTGTCGTCCCCTTCTCCTCCTGCCCCCAATCCCTCCCAGCATCAGAGTCTTTTCCAATGTGTCAACTCTTTGCANCGACGGCCCGCCGGTCCCGGCTCCGCAGCCGCTCCGCGCACCGCGCCAGCACCTTCTCCGCACCAGGTGGGAGCCCCGCGGCCCGGGGGGTCCGTTGCGGGCGGTGTGACGGCTGCGGCTGGGACATGGGGACGCGAGGGGGAAGAGGGGGTCGCAGGGTCTCTGGGCAGGGACAGATTGTGGGGCTGGGGCTGCGAGGTTCCTCCGTCCTACGGGGATTCGGGCAGCGGCTGGGCAGCAGGGAGACTGGACAGGCTCTGGGAACCAGTGGCCCTGCAGCAAAGGAAGACTGTCCAGGCCCTGCCCCTTCGCTGTGAAGTTAGAGATGCGGAGCCCAGGACTCGAGGTGTCCCGGAGGACGGGAGGGGGTCTGGGGTCGCCGGCATTCCCTGCTCTAGAGGACGCATCTGCGTCACAGGCGGGAAGCAGCCCTGCTAGGCTTCCGCGGAGCATCCCTGACCCCTCCCCTATCTCCTGGGGCAGGAAAGAAGGATGGAGACCGCAGTAACTTGTGTCCGCCATCACACCAACGCTGAATGCCATCTCTGGGGCTTCCCTGCTCTGAGCCCGCTGCCCCTCCTAGGCCTTCTGGGTGGGGAAGCTTGGCCAAGGGCTGTAGGGCTCATCCCCTGTACCCCCTGGCCTGACAAGGCCCTGGGCTGCAGGAAGTGGTCCCCACTCCTCCCCAGCCCTGCAGCTGCTCTGGCTACTTCAGGAAAAAGTCAGATAACTCCCCCTCAGGGGAGGCGAGTTTACCAACAAGGCAGCTGGTACTGCCAGCCATAGAGACTGTGAGGTAATGGGGGACGCCGGCCGTGTCTTTGCTGTTACAGTGGGGTTTCCGGGGTCAGAGGTGGGGAGGTGGCAACTAGCTGTAGCAGGCCAAGGACCAGTTATATCTGATCCCTGGTGTCTAGGACCCCCAGGAGGAGGCGGCGATGGCTCCAGGTCTTAAGAGCTCAGCCTGGCTCTGACCCCAGTTCCTCAGTCAAGCCTACAAATTGCCTCTGGTCACAACGGTGCCCCTCAACTACCACTGGCCCACCAGGAAAGGCCATTTGCCATCCCTAGACCTAAGCCTAGCCCAGGGGTCCCGGCTTCCAGTTGGCCTCCCCAAGGGCTGTCTTATGGCACACCAGTTCTTTTAATTGCACGGTGGGGGCACCCCATTTTCCCCACCCTGCGAAGTTCAGCGCTCAAGCCCTGTCACAGCCCCTCAAGAAAGAGGGCGGGGATGGGGCAGCCAAGGAGACAGGGCGGCCAAGCCAGGATCAGAGCAGTGGGTGAGCTCTCGGCCACTCCTGCCACATCTGCCCCAGAACTGTACAGATGGGAGTGGCAGTGACTGATGGGGACCATCCACGACAGTCTCTGCTGGGCGTGTGGGCTCGGGGAAGAACTGGGCCCCCCGAAGCACTCCCTGCCCATGGCACTGTCCCATCCCAACCCTTTCCCAGGGCTTCTGTCTACCCACCTTGAACCACACGAGAAGCACCGAGGGCCAGGTGTGTGGGTGCAGGGGGACAGTCTCTAACTATAGGCAGTTGTGCCTGTGGGGAAAGGCTGGGGCTGGCCAGCGTCCCAGCTCAGGGTTTAAGATCTCAAAGGCCAAAGATCCAGAATGACTTGAACAAGGTCATGGGATAAAGGCCTGGAAGACAGACCGAGGAGCAGTTAAGGCTTCTTGCAGATCCTCAACCACGAGACTCAGGACAGAGGAAAGAGGGGGCAGCAGTCCTGGGGCCCCAAACTGCCCCAGAAGCCATGACAAGAGTTCAGGCAAAGAGCACCTTGTTGCGTCTCAGTTTCCCCATCTGTACAATGGGGTCAGTAGACTGGCTAGCTGCCTTCAAGATCATTCATCAAACAAGCATCTATGAGTGCCACCATGGGCTTAGGTATAATTCAGGGTGCTTACACCAGCCCTGACTGATCGTGATGGAGAGAGACCTTTAAGTGCTTGCTGTCAAAGCCAGAGTGGGGGAACTGCTCCTCAAGGGCTGTCTGAAGAACTGGGCTCAAGAAGGAAGGGTGTTTCAAGGGGAGAACCAAGAAGGAAAGTCTAGGGGTATCTGGGAGCAGCCAGAGGTCCAGCTGGGCAGGATCACAGCTGGCAAAAGGGATGGCAAGGCGAGTCAGAGAGCAGGGTAGGAGAGGCTCAGAGGGCCTCCTTCTGTGCCAGGCCTGATGGGAGAGGGGGATGGCAGGAAACCTCAAGGGCTTCAGGGTGAAGTACTGGGGTCTGCATGCAATCGGTGAGACTGGCTGGAGGTTCGGAGGCCAGGCCTAAACAAATATAACGGGAAGCTGGGGTGCTCAGTCTGGGAAAGCTTTATGCTTCTATAAGCACTGAAGAGGGAGAACAAAGAGCAGGGCCCAAATCAGGTCTGTCTCCCATCCTAAGGGGCTGGTCAAGTGTGGACAGGTGGGGGGAAGGGAGGCTGCCCAGAGCAGAGCGCTGGCCTTCCAGAACCTCCAGAGGAGGGAGAGGAGGAGGAGAGGAGAAGGAATGCGAGGAATGCAAGGCCGCCAACGGCTCCTTCCTGCTGCTGGGGGCAGGGAGCCTCGGGGCCTCTCCCAAGGCTGCCCACCTTGTCACTGGGAGAGAGATGGATGGTGTGAATGCTCTTGAGGATTAAGGGAGATAAATGGTTGGCACCGAACCCAATCCTAAGTGTCTACCCACACCATGACAGCAGAAATAGCTTCCTCGGCCGGGCACCATGCCAGGGGCTTTTCGGGCACAAGTCAATGGATCCCTTTGGCTGGGCACTCCAATCCCATTCCAGATGAGGAAACACTTCAGAGAGGTAGAGGAAGTTGTTTCAGAGCATGTCACAGGGCCAACACCGGCTGCTTCTGTGATGAGCCGGGGGGCAGGAGCCCCCAGCCTATAGGAGCACGAAGGCCAGGCCCAGGCGCCAACAGCCGAGTGGGGTGGGGGTAGGCCAGAAGCTTCTCTGGCCCAGGGTCACTAGCTCTCCCATCTGCACCCTCTGCCTACAGGAAAGCCCCACACGCCTGCAGCCAAGATGTCCAGTAAACGGGCCAAGGCCAAGACCACCAAGAAGCGGCCACAGAGGGCCACGTCCAATGTGTTCGCGATGTTTGACCAGTCCCAGATCCAGGAGTTCAAGGAGGCCTTCAACATGATCGACCAGAACCGGGACGGCTTCATTGACAAGGAGGACCTGCACGACATGCTGGCCTCAATGGGTGAGCAGAGGCGCGGCTGGGGGGCTGCGTGGGCCCACGAGGGCTGCAGCTGGAGCAGGCGGTGGGGCGGCTCACCCCTCAGGGAACACTTCCTGTATACTCTGAGGTGCCCACCCTGGAGAGGAGCTGCCACCTCTTTCTCCATTTAACAGACAGGGAAACTGAGGCACAGAGCAGTTCGGCACTGGACTTGAACCCAGACAGGCCCACTCCTGCCTCAGGCAGATCTGCTGTTTCAACTGCCTGGTGCCACTTCACTGAAGGAAAAGGATCAGCAACTACAAAACTGCAGACTTTCCATTGTACAGATGGGGAAACTGAGGCCTAGAGTGGAGACCAGGGCACCTCCTTGCTCCCTCAGAGGTCACCTGTGTCAGACTTTGAGAGGCAGACTCCAGTGACTTCCCCAGACTGAATCTCAGAGCTGAAAGGCATTAGGAATCTAGCACCTTGCACCATTGCTCAGATGGGGAAACTGAGGCCCAGAGGCCAGGCCTCCAGACACCAGCCCCTAGACACCAAGGTGGTCTGCCTCCACATTGCTCCCCATGCCCTGGCCACAGACAACCCCCCTCAGCCCCAGTTCCTGGCGCCCCCTTCACTCAGGTGAAAGCATCTGGGTCACATGCTGGCTGGGGGGTGGTCTCGGGTAGCAGAGGAGGCAGCCTATGGCAATCATGCCTGAGTCAGTCCCTGGCACCACCCCTCACTGTGCAGCCCCACTCAGGCCTGTGGCCCAAGTGTGCATCCCAGGGGGTCTGGTGAGAGGGGCAAATGACCTAGTGGGACCACGAGAGCGGACGCTGAACACTGTCCCCACCCTCAGTGCCACACCTCTCCCAGCTTCAGGCCAGACTCACCTGGAGGTTCCTTCCTGGGGAGTCAGGGGCAGGAAGGACTGAGGCCTGGGCAGGAGAGGGGCTGGGTGTCCTGCTGGCACCAGCCATCCCATGGGGACACCGCAGAGTGTGGGGCTCAGAGAGACAGGGACACAAAGACTCCTTCCCATTTAGGAGGTAGAACCCGGGCTTCCCAGGTGGCGCAGTGGTCAAGAATCCGCCTGCCAATGCCGGAGATGCAGGTTCGGTCCCTGAGTCGGGAAGATTCCCCTGGAGTAGGAAAGGACAACCCGCTGAGTAGTTTCTACAGTCCATGGGATCGCAAAGAGTCAGATGTGACTAAGCAACTGAGCACACACACCTGGGCTCTCAACCCCAGAGACTAGACTGGATATTTACCCAGAAAAACCCCCACTCCTATTTGCAGCTCAAGTCAGTGGGTCCACAGATCAGTCAGGGTCTCTGGTTAAGAACATCCCCCTCTGGGAATTCCCTGGCAGTCCAGTGGTTAGGACTCCACACTTCCCCTGCAAGGAGTGTGAGTTTGATCCCTGGTAGGGGAACTAAGATTCTGTGGGTCACATGGCACAGCTGAAAACAAGAATCAGGACCATCATCCTCAGGTTTAAAAACAAGAGCAGCAAAGAATAGCTTCCCTAGTGGTTCAGAAGGTAAAAACAATAAAACTAATAAGCGGCAGCTCTGCAGATATGATCTTAAATCTCAAAGGTAGACGTGATTATCATTCTCACTTTATAAATGAGGAAACAGAGGCTCAGAGAGGTTAAGTAATCTGCCCAAGCTCACACAGCTACAAAGTGGCAGAGCTGGGATTTGAACCCAGCAGCTGATCCGGGTCCGTAGGGCTGTGCCAGTCACTGTTCTGTGCATTTTACAGCCATTGCCGTCTTCATCTTCGCAGTTCTCCTCAGGGGCTGGGGAAGCAGGCACTGACAGAGGACAAGTCACCTCACCTCTGAGCCTCAGGTCCCACACTGGTGAAGGGGTAAGAAGCTGAGGCGGTGACGCTTAAAGCCTTAAGGCACACGGAGTGCCAAAGGCAGGGAGCGGTCCGCAGACGAGGGCTCTTATACCTCAGACAGCGGGACCCACGCGATATCCAGACCCCGGACCTGAGGAGGCAACTGGTCGAGGCCACCAGGGGAGTGGGCGGCGATTATCCGTGGGACGGGGCAGTCAGAGCCGGCGGTCCCAGAGAGAGGCTTTACAGTTTACCAAGTTAACTGCTGCTGCTGCTGCTAAGGCGCTTCAGTTGTGTCCGACTCTGCAACCCCACAGACGGCAGCCCCCTGGAATTCTCCAGGCAAGAACACTGGAGTGGGTTGCCATTTCCTTCTCCAGTGCAGGAAAATGAAAAGTGAAAGTGAAGTCGTTCAGTCATGTCCGACTCTTAGTGACCCCATGGACTGCAGCCCGCCGGGCTTCTCCGTCCATGGGGTTTTCCAGGCGAGAGTACTGGAGTGGGCTGCCAGTGCCTTCTCTAAGTTAACTAGTCAGCTCTAGTTTACAAACACTAGGGCGTCCCTGGTGGCTGAGACCTGCACTGGTCTCATGCCTGGTACCTGATGACCTGCGTTTCAGGACACATGGGTTCGATCCCGGGGTGGGGAAATCCCCTGGAGGAGGGCATGGCTATTCACTGCAGTATTCTTGCCTGGGTAATTCCATGGACAGAGGAGCCAGGTGGGCTACAGGCCATGAGGTCGCAGAGTCAGACACGACTGAGTGACTACCCTTTCACACTTTTCAACAGTTTACCAAATTGACTGTCTCTTGGCTACGTGGGGAGGGGAAGGGAGGTGAGAGCAGGCACGGATGGCCCTTCCCCACAGGGAAGAACCCCACGGACGAGTACCTGGAGGGCATGATGAGCGAGGCCCCGGGGCCCATCAACTTCACCATGTTCCTCACCATGTTTGGGGAGAAGCTGAACGGCACAGACCCCGAGGACGTGATCCGCAACGCCTTCGCCTGCTTCGACGAGGAGGCCTCAGGTCAGTTGGCAGCCTCGGGACAGAGGCCTGGATGGGGCTGGGGCCACGCACTTCGCCTGGACGCTGGCACCTCAAGGGACCCCTCTGCCCCCAAGGGCCAGGACAGAGATCATCTGTCCACCTGTTTCTGCCACCAGAACGATACAAGCTGCTTCCTTGTTTTGTCCCCCCCAAAGGCTAAACTGAAACAGCCCATATCCCGCAAGCCTTCCCACTTCTTAGCTCTCCTGCTGGCTCAGCGCACTGGCTTCTATTTTTGACCGTTCCAGAAACCAAACCATCTCAGGCCCGTGGGCCAACGGTTACAGAAACCAGCACCCCCTACCCTCAGGTCCTCTAAAGGGCTTCTCAGCCACCGCGGGTCTCTCCCAGGGACAGGCCTGCGGGACGCCGCTGGCAGTAGCCACTTCAGCGGTTTCTCAGGGGCCAGAGGCGCACCACAGACAGAAGCAGGTCAGAACCTTTTCCTGACTGCGTCACAGCTCCCTACCTAGGTTGGCATATTTTCCTCCCCATTTTCCAGATCAAACAGGCAAAGAAAGGTTAAGTAACTTGCCCAAGCTCACACAGCTAGAAAGAAGAGATCAGCATTCAGACGCAGGCAGTGGAGCTCTGGGGCCCAGGTTCTTCAAGCAGCACCGTCAGCACCCCCACAGCCCCAGGCAGGGGCCCCCCAACCCTCACAGCCCCAGGGCCCCCATCCGCACCCCCACAGAAACACCTTACAGACAGAGACAGCCCCACTGCAGAGCTGTTCCCGCTGGGCTCTGGGGACCTCGGACTGAACAGATACCAGGGCTGTGTCTTTTCCCAGCTCCCCCCAACCCTCCAGCTACAAGGTCTGCAAGTCCTGGGGGGGCCCCGGGCAGGGGGTGTGAGGTGTGTCTCAAGGCCCTGGCCCTGCGCCCCCTCCGCCCCAGGTTTCATCCACGAGGACCACCTTCGGGAGCTGCTCACCACCATGGGTGACCGCTTCACAGACGAGGAGGTGGACGAGATGTACCGAGAGGCGCCCATTGATAAGAAAGGCAACTTCAACTATGTGGAGTTCACCCGCATCCTCAAACACGGCGCCAAGGACAAGGACGACTAGGCCGTCCCAGCACCCCCTGCCCGGCCCCTGTCCCAGCCACCTGCTCCCACATACACCGTCTGCACCGGCTCCGTGCCCGTGAGCCCAGAGCCCCCTCTCAGAGAACTCTCCCCCTGAGGGGCCAGGGGCCCAGCTCCGAGTGAAGGAAATGGCTGAGAAAGCACAGCACTAGGCCAGGGGCAGAGCCAGCAGGAGGCCGGTGACCCTCCAAGGAAAGCCCATCTTCTCGGGAGCTGGGCCAGGGGGCTGGACCGGGAGGTCCCAGGGAGAGCCCTGGCCTTGGCTGTTGCCTGCCCGCTTCCGGCTGCTCCCCACAGGAAGGGCACTGTGTCCTGGTCTGGGACAGCACTCCACTTGCACCCCCCCTGCAAGCCCTTCCCGTGCCACTGCCACAAACACACGAATCTCACCAAGGTCCCCTCTCAGAGGACAGGGTGCCATTCCCCTCCCCGACACCGTGCCCGGCCACGAGAACACACCCCACCCCACTGGGAGTGTGCTCTGGAAGATGCAAGAGGGCGGACGTTTCATCTTGGGGAGGCAGAGCCTCTAATAGAAGGTTGAGCACTGCTTTGGGTGTGTATGTCTGTGGATGGGGTGAAATAAAGGCGCCCTGAGGCCCCAAACACTGCCCACCCTCTCCTTCCCCAGTGGCTGCCCCGTCCTTCCCTCCACCCTCTGACTACCAGCCCAGGGAAGGCTCAGCTGAGACCAGACCAGCTGCGGGTGCAGGCAGATCCTGAGGGGAGAAGCTCTGCTGGGAGGGAGCGGGCAGAGGGGGCAGGACCCACCACAGCAAACCCCAGTGGGGGTTCTGGGGCTCTTAGAGGGTAGGGGTCAAGGTCACAGCCTTCAGGACTAGAGCCTGGTCTCCAGGGTCCCCTCAATGCTCCTGGGAAGCCAAGTGGTCCTGGAAGAGCAGGGAGGCTTTGGGAGCTATGAGGAGGGGATGGAGATGAAAAAGAATGGATTCCCTGCGGGCAGCTACCAGGTGTCTGGGTGTACTGGAGGGTCGGTTCTGCCACGTGACCAGCAGCATAGCAAGCCACAGCTTTTCACATCCCACACGTGCGAGAGACGGGCAGGACTGGGGTCCCTGTTACAGTTGACAGTGGGGACACTGATGATGGTGCCTGGAGCCTAAGGGGAAGGGAAATGCTGGTTGAATGAACAGAGAGACAGGGACAGGGACCACCTGAGGCCACCCAGCGTGTCTGGAGCAGAGCGAGAGCTGGTCCCTGGCCTCTGGACCTTCCATGGGGATCAGGCCAGTACTGGACACATCCCATCTGCACCCAGCAGGGAGCAGGTGCTGCTGCCTTCCCTAAAGGTCACCCAGCCACAAAGGTATGAGGTCAGAGCCAAAGGAGCGCCGAGCACTAAGGGGACCCTATATCGGCCCAGGAAGCTGAGGCCACTGCCGCAGCGTAGCTACCCAGCCCTTTCCAGCGGAAAGCCACGAAAGCCCTTCCCTTGCCTCCAAACTGAGCCCCACAAATCCCTGAGGTCAACTTTACTTTAGATGGAGCCAGCCCCAAACAAGTTCCAAATTGGTCCAAATGCTCCCCAGACTCAGTCCTAACCACACCATACCCTTGACTCTGACCCCAGACTGTGGGCCCTGAGCAACCCTCATCCCAACTTGACACTGGGCTTGGCTACCCACTCACTGGGACCAGTTCCCGGGACTCCCAGAGCACTGGCCACGCAGGCCGGACACCAGGGTCCAGGTCTCTCGGCAGAGCCACTGTGGTACCAAAGGCCTTCCTGGAAGAAGGCGGGGACATGGGATGAGGAACAAACCTCCTTGGTTCCAACCCCCAGTTGTGCCACAAGCCTCCTCCCCTCCACCCGAGAGAGAAAGATTCACACCCAGGGGTGGCAGGATGGAACCAGTGCAGCCTCCCTGGTTTCAGAGCTGGCGGGGGGCTGAAGGAACCCAGGTGATGGGAAGATGGAAGTGTTCTGTGTGTGGAGGGGCAGGACCAGGAGGAAGTTGCAGAAAACTCTAAGGAAGAGGGTACTGCAAGGAATGGAGACAATCTGAACAAAAGTCCGGGAACAGGAATGCATGTGGCACAGTCGTAGGACCCAAGAGGAAGGCGGTTTTCACTGGTTAATTTATTGCCATCTCACAGCAGCCTCTTAGGAAAGCAGCAGCAGCAGCAGCAGTTTTATTTCTCACAGGCAACGTTTAGAGGTGATAGCGAAGGACCCCAAAAGTTGCAATGTCTGGCACAAAATTCAGAAGAGACACACACGCACGCGCACGCACACAAAGACCAGTGGATGTAAATGATGAAGACTGAATGTTTCTGTAAGGCTAGAGATTCAGTTCAGTTGCTCAGTCGTGTCCGACTCTTTGCGACCCCATGAATCGCAGCACTCCAGGTCTCCCTGTCCATCACCATCTCCCGGAGTTCACTCAGACTCACAATCATCGAGTCCGTGATGCCATCCAGCCATCTCATCCTCTGTCGTCCCCTTCTCCTTCTGCCCCCAATCCCTCCCAGCATCAAAGTCTTTTCCAATGAGTCAACTCTTCGCATAAAGTGGCCAAAGTACTGGCGTTTCAGCTTCAGCATCATTCCTTCCAAAGAAATCCCAGGGTTGATCTCCTTCAGAATGGACTGGTTGAATCTCCTTGCAGTCCAAGGGACTCTCAAGAGTCTTCTCCAACACCACAGTCCAAAAGCATCAATTCTTTGGCGCTCAGCCTTCTTCACAGTCCA
>SJYB01006574.1:0-26886 GCA_006408585.1 Antidorcas marsupialis | reverse complement strand
CCTTGGGTTTATCCTGTTTGGGACTCTCTGGGTTTCTTGGACTTGGATGATTGTTTCCTTCCCCATTTTAGGGACATTTTCAACTATTAGGGGCTGCCCTGGTGGTTCAGACGGTAAAGCATCTGCCTGCAGTGTGGGAGACCGGATTGATTCCTAGGTTGGGGAGATCCCCTGGAGAAGGAAATTGCAACCCACTCCAGTACTCTTGCCTGGAAAATTCCATGGATTGAGAGACTCCTTAGAGCCTGGTAGGCTACAGTCCATAGGGTTGCAAAGAGTCGGACACGACTGAGCAACTTCATTTTACTTTCAACTATTATCTCCTCAAGTATTTTCTCATGGTCTTTCTTTTTGTCGTCATCTTCTGAGACTCCTATAATTTGAATGTTGGAGCATTTCATATTGTCCTGGAGGTCTCTGAGATGGTTCTCATTTCTTTTAATTCGTTTTTCTTTTTTCCTCTCTGATTCATTTATTTCTACCATTCTATCTTCTACCTCACTAATCCTATCTTCTGCCTCCGTTATTCTACTATTTGTTGCCTCCAGAGTGTTCTTGATTTCATTTATTGCATTATTCATTATATATTGCCTCTTTTTTATTTCTTCTAGGTCCTTGTTAAACCTTTCTTGCANCGTTATTCTACTATTTGTTGCCTCCAGAGTGTTCTTGATTTCATTTATTGCATTATTCATTATATATTGCCTCTTTTTTATTTCTTCTAGGTCCTTGTTAAACCTTTCTTGCATATTCTCAATCCTTGTCTCCAGGCTATTTATCTGTGATTCCATTTTTATTTCAAGATTTTGGATCATTTTCACTATCAGTATTCAGAATTCTTTATCAGGTAGATTCTCTATCTCTTCCTCTTTTGTTTGGTTTGGTGGGCATTTATCCTGTTCCTTTACCTGCTGGGTATTCCTCTATCTCTTCATCTTGTTTATATTGCTGCGTTTGGGGTGGCCTTTCTGTATTCTGGCAGTTTGTGGAGTTCTCTTAATTGTGGAGTTTCCTCATTGTGGGTGGGGCTGCATCAGTGGCTTGTCAAGGTTTCTTAGTTAGGGACGCTTGTGTCTGTGTTCTGGTGGGTGGAGCTGGGTTTCTTCTCTCTGGAGTGCAATGAAGTGTCCAGTAATGAGTTATGAGATACCAGTGGTTTTGGAGTAACTTTGGGCAGCCTGTATATTGGAACTCAGGGCTGTGTTCCTGTGTTGCTGGAAAATTTGTGTGGTATGTCTTGCTCTGGAACTTGTTGGCCCTTGGGTGGTGCTTGGTTTCAGTGTAGGTACGGAGGCGTTTGATGAGCTGCTATCGATTAATGCTCCCTGGAGTCAGGAGTTCTCTGATGTTATCAGGATTTGGACTTAAGCCTCCTGCTTCTGGTTTTCAGTCTTATTTTTAGAGTAGTCTCAAGACTTCTCCTTCTATACAGCACCATTGATAAAACAGAGACCCCCAGAAAGGTTCACAGAGTTACATGGAGAAGAGAAGAGGGAGGAGGGAGTTAGAGGTGACCCGAATGAAATGAGGTGGAATCAAAAGAGGAGAGAGCAAGCTAGCCAGTAATCACTTCCTTATGTGCGCTCCAGTCTGGACCGCTCAGAGATGTTCACGAAATTATACAGAGAAGAGAAGAGGGAGAAAGGAGACAGAGGTGACCAGGAGGATAAAAGGGGGGAATGCAAAGGAGAGAGGCAGATCCAGCCAGTAATCCGTTCCCTGAGTGTTCTCCACCATCTCGAACATACAAAGAGATTCACAGAGTTGGTTAGAGAAGAGAAGGGGGAGGGAGGAGACAGAGGNAAGGTTCACAGAGTTACATGGAGAAGAGAAGAGGGAGGAGGGAGTTAGAGGTGACCCAAATGAAATGAGGTGGAATCAAAAGAGGAGAGAGCAAGCTAGCCAGTAATCACTTCCTTATGTGCGCTCCACAGTCTGGACCGCTCAGAGATGTTCACGAAATTATACAGAGAAGAGAAGAGGGAGAAAGGAGACAGAGGTGACCAGGAGGATAAAAGGGGGGAATGCAAAGGAGAGAGGCAGATCCAGCCAGTAATCCGTTCCCTGAGTGTTCTCCACCATCTCGAACATACAAAGAGATTCACAGAGTTGGTTAGAGAAGAGAAGGGGGAGGGAGGAGACAGAGGCGACCTGGTGGAGAAAAAGGACAGTCCAAAGGAGTAGAGAGCAGTCAAGCCAGTAATCTCACTCTCAAGTAAAAATGGGTACTGAAGATTGGGTTTTTGAAGGTACAAAATTGATAACAAATACCAAAAAGCAAAGATTAAAAATCTAGAGTCGAGGTTGGATTTTCAAAAATACAATATTAAAGAAGAAGAAGTCACAAGAATTATTAAATAATATATATATGTATATATATATATATGAAGTTTGCTTTAAAAATAGGGTCTTTTTTTGAAAAGTAGTAGTAGGTTATAAAAATGAAAATTAAAGGAGTAATAGAGGACTTAAAATTTTTTTTAAAGTTTTAAAAAAAGAATGATCATAAAAATAGTAAAGATATATCTAGGACTTTGGTGGTGGTGTGGGTGTGTGGGGTCAGTTTATTTTCGGATAGTTCCTTGGTCCAGCTTTTATTTCTCAAGATCTATAGCCCCTTCCTATGTAGTCAATACTAACGACAGGCTTTTAATCTATTGGACCTGTCACTTCCAAAGTGGTTCCCTCTGTTTTAACTTCTTCTGTTTGCTGGTCTCTTCAGTGTCTGACNTATATATATATATATGAAGTTTGCTTTAAAAATAGGGTCTTTTTTTGAAAAGTAGTAGTAGGTTATAAAAATGAAAATTAAAGGAGTAACAGAGGACTTAAAATTTTTAAAAAAGTTTTAAAAAAAGAATGATCATAAAAATAGTAAAGATATATCTAGGACTTTGGTGGTGGTGTGGGTGTGTGGGGTCAGTTTATTTTCGGATAGTTCCTTGGTCCAGCTTGTATTTCTCAAGATCTATAGCCCCTTCCTATGTAGTCAATACTAACGACAGGCTTTTAATCTATTGGACCTGTCACTTCCAAAGTGGTTCCCTCTGTTTTAACTTCTTCTGTTTGCTGGTCTCTTCAGTGTCTGACTTCTGCTCTGACACAAGGTGGGGCGGTGGTGAACACTTTTTTTAGGCTCACTTGTTCAGTCGCACTGTGGGGAGGGAGGGACACTGCCAACAAGTAACACTGGCGTGTGCTCACAGTGTCTCAGCCATCAATGTGTCTTTTAAATCTGAAGATTGGTCTATCTCTTTGGGCATATGTGCTGTTATTTTTTTCTTTCCTCTATCCTATGTGGTCTGTCCTAGAATTTCTTTTAGAGTGGTATTTATGAATTCATTCACATTTTATAAACTCATTATTTTTCTGATTTTTGAGACACAATCTTGTATACTTTAAGTTTGTTTTCTAGTAGCCTTTTGAGAGCATTTATCTTATGTTTCCACAATTTAAGCAAATATGAACATTTCCAAATACTCTCTTTTCTCTTTGATGGATTCTTATAGACAGCTGTTCTCATTTTACGTGGAAGCAATATTCTTTTGAATATCTTTGCGTATCCTTTTTTTGGCCATGTCACACAGCTTGTGGGATAGTAGTTCCCTAACCAAGGATTGAACTCAGCCACGGCAGTGAAAGCACTGAGTCCTAACCACTGGATCACCAGAGAAGCCCCTCTTTGAGGATTTTGTTTAGAATATTTCACTACTTACCCTTATTTTTGTACTTTCCCCCTCCCTTATTCTTCAATCATTCTGTTCATTCTGATGGCTTACTTTTAATGCTTTGGTTCTCCCTACTTGTTTGATAAGTCTTCTTTTCATATTTCTCTAAGATCTGGTTTGATTAGCTTCAGTGACTATGGCAAAGTAAATGGATAGTTAAGGATGTAGATGTGGATGTTCCTTACCACAAGGTTCTGTAGGTAATGGCTAGGGATAGACACAGAGGACTTTCCTTCAGGCCAGGCAGGCAAGCAGGAGGTCCCCTTTCAGTTCCTGAAATGGAGGGTGATGTGTCCTGGAATCAGAGCACTAAGGTCTGTTGGTTTGTTCTTTTTAATGATTCTGTTTCTGTCTGGTTATATCTGTTCATATATTTGTTTGGATTCCAGATATAAGTGAAATCATACATTATTTGTCTTTCTCTGTATGTTTATTTCACTTGGCACCCACTTGGTACATCCATGTCCTTCTCTCACTTGTTTCACTTAGCATGGTGCTCTCTAGGTACATCCATGTTACCACTCTAATGACAGAGAGTGAAGAGGAATTAAAGAGCCTCTCAGTAAGGGTGGTAAAGGAGAGTTAAAAAGCTGGCTTGAAACTCAGCGTTCAAAAAACTAACATCATGGCATCCAGTCCCATCACTTCATGGCAATAGAAGAGGAAAAGGTGGAAGCAGTAACAGATTTTATTTTCTTGGGCTCCAAAATCACTATCAGTTCAGTCGCTCAGTCGTGTCCGACTCTTTGTGACCCCATGAATCACAGCACGCCAGGCCTCCCTGTCCATCACCATCTCCCGGAGTTCACTCAAAATCACTATGGACAGTGAATATAACCACAAAATTAAAAAACTGTGTACTTCTTGGAAGGAAAGCTGTGACAAACCTAGACAGCATATTAAAAAGCAGAGATATCACTTTACTGACAAAAATACATATAGTCAAATCCATATAGCTCAATCCAGTGGTCATATATGGATGTGAGATGTGGGCCATAAAGAAGGCTGAGTGATGAAGAATTGATGCTTTTGAATTGTGGTGCTAGAGAAGAATCTTGAGAGTCCCTTGGACTGCAAGGAGATCAAACCAGTCAATCCTGAAGGAAATCAACTCTGAATATTCACTGGAAGGACTGTTGCTGAATCTCCAATACTTTGGCCACATGATGCAAACCCGACTCACTGAAAAAGACCCTGATGCTGGGAAAGATTGAAGGCAAGGTGGGGGTGGGAGCACAGGGTTGATATGGTTGGATGGCACCACCGACTCAATGGACATGAATTTGAGCTAACTCCAGGAGATAGTGTAGGACAGGGAAGCCTGGTGTGCTCCAGTCCACAGGGTCAGAAAGAGTCAGACATGACTTAGCAACTGAACCACAACATTATGGAGAACTGAAGTTTGAAGAGTTGTATTTCTTAATTTAACTTTGGGCAGAATTGTCCATATTGTCCATATATGCTCATCCCTTGGTACCTGCTGGGGGTTGGTTCTAGATGCCTCCCAAAGATATCAAAATCTGCAGATGCACAAGTTCCATACATAAAATAGTGTAATATTTGCATAAAACCTACTCACATCATGCCATGTACTTTTAAATTTTTCCCAATTTTACTGAGATGTGATTGACATATAGTACCTACATTTAAGGTGTACAATATAGTGATTTGACTTACATCATTAAATGATTACCACAGTAGGCTGACTGAATATCCATCATCTCATGGGTACAACACTAAATGAATAGAAAAAAATATTTTTTTTCCTTTTGATGAGAACTCAGGATTGTCCTCTCTCAACTTTCATTTAATAACATGTAGCAGTGTAAATTATCTTTATCAGCTGTACTTAATCCATAGTACTTATTTATAACTGAAAGTTTTTACATTTTATCTATCTTCATCTAATTCCTCCTTCCCCAGCCACTGCCACTTGGTAGCCAGAAATTGTTTTATGTTTCTACTGGCCATCTGTATGTTTTCTTTAGAAAAATGTCTGTTCAAGTCCCTGCCAATTTTTAACTTTTTTTTTAATGTCAAGCTGTAGGAGTTCTTTATACACATTGGATATTAAGCCCTTATTGGATATATTATTTACAAATGTTTTTTCCTATTCATTAGGCTGCCTTTTCATTTTGTTGATAGTTTTCTTCAAAGTACAAATGTTTTTTAATCTGATCTAGTGCCTACCTGGTAGTTTTTGCTTCTGTTTCCCTTGTTTGAGTAGAATGTCCAAAATATTGCTAAAGTATTAGTTGCTCAGTCATGTCCGACTTTTTGCAACCCCATGGACTGTAGCCCGCCAGGCTTCTGTGTCCATGGGATGCTCTAGGCAAAAATACTAGAGTGGGTTGCCATTTCCTCCTCCAGGGGACCTTACCAACTGTACATGAAGGAGACTTCATTAATGTGCATTAGAGGATACCCCAGGTTAACTGTCATAGAAAACTGTCTCTTGAGCCTTTAAATTCTATACCAATTCTACCCCTCTGGTTGGCTGACTGTTTCTTTATTTAGGTTTTAAGGTGAATGACCTGGGGCTATTTGTTTCCATCAACGTGATTGTGAGTCTAAAGGCGCAGTTGAAATGTCTGTTTTTCTTGCCATCCTCAGAAGAGATTGCTGTGGATCTACTCTATGTTTCTCATTCTTTTCAGCTTACAATACAAATAGCTTATTATTTTTTGCAACCTATGTCTTATAATAAAGCAGTGCTGAAAAATTAAATAGAATATTCAGTTGCCATATAGGCTACGAAAATGATTTGCTGGTGGTGATTTTTAAGCTTGATTCTAAATAGATTTGTGAAGAATGGCAATTGGAAGACATGGTTCAAATTTTGCTATTTAAGGTATCTTGAAATTATAGGCTCACTCTCCCTAAAATTTCAAAAAGCGGAGAGCTTAGGCTCTTAAGGGTATAGCAGTGATAAAAGCTTTCATAGTCATTTCTAAAAAGCAACACCTCATAGTTTTCTGTCTCCAGTGGTTCTCTAATATACTTGTAGAAGGAAGGCAACAGAAAACCAAGAATAAAAATAGCTGAGCTCTCCACGATTGGGCTTCCTGCTTACTTTGCCTGTTCAAAGAAAAGAGGAGACACCATCTTGCAATAGAGGCTTCATAGACAGCTGGGCTTCTCCAGTGACAGTCAGCATTTGATGCCCCATATCTCTTGGTTCTTCTTGTTGCCAGTGGTCAGCCTGGCGATGGTGCTAAGACTAATGTTAAAGAGAAGGTAGTGCCCATAGGTCTTGGGGGGCCAGGGGTTATTAGCTTTTTTTTTTGGACATGGGTTGTGGAATCTCAGTTCCCTGACCAGGGTTTGAACCCGGGCCCCCTGCCATGGAAGCACAGAGTCCTAACCACTGGACTACCGAGGAAGTCCTCTATGTTTTCTGGAAGNCAGTGACAGTCAGCATTTGATGCCCCATATCTCTTGGTTCTTCTTGTTGCCAGTGGTCAGCCTGGCGATGGTGCTAAGACTAATGTTAAAGAGAAGGTAGTGCCCATAGGTCTTGGGGGGCCAGGGGTTATTAGCTTTTTTTTTTGGACATGGGTTGTGGAATCTCAGTTCCCTGACCAGGGTTTGAACCCGGGCCCCCTGCCATGGAAGCACAGAGTCCTAACCACTGGACTACCGAGGAAGTCCTCTATGTTTTCTGGAAGTTTTATGGTTTCAGGTCTCACATTTAGGTCTTTAATCCATTTTGAGTTTTACTTTTTATGGTGTGAGCATGTAGTCCAGTTTTCCCAGCATGGTTTATTGAAGCTGTCATCCCCCCATTATATATTCTTGCCTCCTTTGTGATAGATCCTCTCATATACTTTAAATTGTCTCTAGATTACTAGAGGGGCCTGGTAGGCTGCAGTCCATGGGGTTGCTAGGAATCGGACACGACTGAGCAACTTCACTTTCACTTTTCACTTTCCTGCATTAGAGAAGGAAATGGGAACCCACTCCAGTGTTCTTGCCTGGAGAATCCAAGGGACGGGGGAGTGTGGTGGGCTGCCATCTCTGGGGTCACACAGAGTCAGACATGACTGAAGAGAGACATAGCAGCAGTAGCAGCAGATTACTTATGATACCAAATATGATGTAAATACTATTTAAATAGTATGTAGTTGTAAGCAGTTTCTGATGTGTGACAAATTCAGTTTTGCCTTTTGGAATTTTCTAATTTTTTTCCCCCAAATATTCTCAGTTCATGGTTGGTTTAATCTGTGGATGTGGACCCTGTACATGTGGAGGGCCAACTATGTATGGAGCTTTATTTTAAGTGTCCCAACTTCATAGAATGGCTGCTCTTCAACTTTGGTCTTCATTAACCGCTGGATCTCCACAGAGTAAGGGGGACACTAAAATGCCCTAGCAGTCAACTGTCAGTTATTTTGCCATTTGTCTTACCACCTATGCTGACCCTTAGCCCTGGTTGGAGGGCTTAGAGCTTGGTAGTCACTGGCTGTGGTCAGAAGCTTCCACATCTGTACTTATATAAATTGTAGGTACCATGCTTGTAGTTTCTCTCTAATACTATCTGCTTATATCATCTAGAAGTTGAATAAAATTGTCTTCCAGTATATTCTGTTATTTGCACATTTATTTTTATTGTTTCTTCCACTTATTGCTGGAGGCATCAGAGGCTTCAGAAGTAGATGTGTTTCAAGTCTGCCATCTTTAATTGGAAGTGTCAGTTATTTGTAAAACTGTGTTACTTGTGAAACTGTTACTCATTATTTCCTATTATTCTCCTGTCGTTTGGTTCTTTTCTTACATTTCAAAAAATTTCTTCTTAGCTTTCATAGCCTATTTTTCTTTTTTTCTAGCTTATTTTTCTTTTTTCTATCAGCCACTCAAATATTGATATTTCTTCCTATTCTGTGCTGGCATTTCTTTCTTTCCTTATCTCCTCTGTGACCATCTGATTCACTTTGGTGACCCCAGTGACGTGGAGTTGCCATTTTCACCCAAGTTTTTTTTTTTTTTTCCATGCTAGATCTCTCCCCTCTTTTCCAGAATCATCTATCCAAACTTCCAGTTGATATTCCACTTCTCTGTTCTATTTGGTATACTGTATGTCTGTTTCATTTCACTTGTGTGTCTACCCTGCTCTTCCTTTTGTTTCCCCAGACTTGACAAGAGGCTTCCAGAACCTCTAACAGATCATGCAGACCCTCTGAGAGTAACTCTTTCTCTCTCCCTCTGTTCACCAAGTTGTCTGTTTAGCCTTTCTGCCGCGGCTGCCCCTTACTATATGCGATCCAGCTCCAGCAGTGCTCTCCAGCGCAGTCTCCACCCTACTTTGGGATCACTGCTTCCTCAGCAACAGTTAGTTTAAGTGGGACTAAATTGTGTGTTTCCATTTCACCACTGGCTTCCTGCTATTCACAGCAGTGACCTGGGGTGAGTAGAGGTGGGGGAGAGGGGGAGGCTGTGCCCCAAGGGAGTGTGCAAGATAACTGTGTGTATGTCACATACTCTCTATTCTTTAGGACACAGGAAGAAAGTACTAGCTTGTTTGTTTAGATTTTTAACTGAAAAGAACAGAATTAAGTTCTTGTATGTGAATTGATAATATTTAATTTAGTTGCTCAAGAATTTTATGGATTAGGTTGAGTGACGAAATACCTGGATATCACCAACAGAATTTAAGCCAAATATAGTCCCTGGTTTCTTCCCCCAAACCTTCTCCCCCTGCCTCTACAGCCTTCATCTCATCACAGCTTCAGACTTGCTCTCCTGTCCTGTTGTGTAGTCCATTGGCTTGCTACACATTTTCTTTTCCAGCAGTTTTGCCATATATTTGCAAAGAAACTATTTCTATATAAGCACTGGAAGTGTTATCTGCTTAGTGAAATCCAGGGTGCTGACACCCTCACATGAACTTGCATAGCATCCCTTTATGATCTCTGTCTGCACTGCATGTATTTGTGATATGAATCCTTTAAGTTATATGGTAGGTATGTCTTGATATGTTTCCTTATGAAAATAAGTTCTTTGAGACCAGGAAGACTAAATTATTCAACTTGGAATTCTCAAAAACTAGGACAGTTTCAGTCATATAAAGGCATGAGGGTATTTTTCCATTAAGTAATAAACCCATTTGCCAATGGTATCTCTACTGTGGTTTCTTTTGTTTAATCACGAAGTGTAATACTATACACACTTTAACACCAAAGTGTAAGCTACAAAGTAAAGATCTTTTGTTAACATTTTTACAGGAAAATGGTAAGAATTAGTCTTTAAATTTTCTTCCTCCACATCAATCACCTGATTCTCACCCCTGGAGATTGAGCCGAAGTGTGGTTTTCTAGGGTTTATTGTCATTCAGGGATGTGACTGTGGGCTTCACTCAGGAGGATCCAGCTCAGAGGATGCTGTATAGGGATGTGATGCTAGAGAACTACAGCCACCTCATCTCAGTGGGTAGGCAGCACTTGTTTCCCATGTAGACTCCCAGTGTACATGTCCCTTCTTTCTTATAGAAACTTGTGGGATTTTTGTAGACTAAAATATTACTTAGGTTTGGTATTTAGAGACCAAGGTCAGTTTATCCCTTTTGAGTACCAGAAAGAATGTGTTGTCCTCTGCCCACGCAGAGTCATATCCAACTCTTTGTGACCGCATGGACTACAGCCCCCCAGGCTGTGTCCATGGAGTTCTCCAGGTAAGAAACTGGAATGGGTTGTCATTCCCTGCTCCAGGGGATCATCCAAATCCAGGAATCAAACCCAGATCTCCTGCATTGCAGGTTCTTTACTTTCTGAGCCACCTTGGGAGCCACCTCTGCCCCATTATAGGATTAAATGAGCCTTCTTAATTGTATATTCTTTGAAGTACATTGTCCTGTTCCTTCAAAGATCCTGACACTTATCCAATTTGTTTCAAGTCATATAATCCTCATTCACAGGGTACTGTATCCCTAAGCCAGAAGTGATCCTCAAATTGGAGCAAGGAGAGGAGCCATGGATATTAGAGGAAGAGTGCTCAAGTCAGTGTGTCGCAGGTGAGTGAGTCAGTGGGAGTATAAGCCACATGCTCTTTAGGAGAAAATAAGATCACAAAGGGTTACGAGATCATTGAAAGGGTCTTCAGGAATCATGTTTTTGTGGCTTTGGACCTTTGGAATGCACATTAACATGGCTCAGGTATTCAGTGTCATTGAATCATGCATATCTCTTTTAAGGTATACATTATATAATGAGTTAAATGCAAATGTTTAAACATTCAAGTAAATAAGATAGTCTATACAGAGATGCCCATATATCAATTGTGATGAACATATGGAACAATTTTTTAATCACCCCAGAAGGCCCCTGGTGTTGTCCTCCCAGTAACTAACATTGCTCCCACTTCTATTAGCATAGATCAAGTTTGCCTGTTTTTAACTTCAGATAATTGTAGTCATACAGTATGTACTATATGTAAATATATGTGCACTATGTATGTATTATATAATGTGTCTGCCGTCTTTGGTTCAGCACTGTGTTTGTCATACATGCCGTGTATCAGTAATTTATTTCTTTGCAGTGTTCCATTGTGACTGTCCCAGAACTTATCCCTCCAATCTGTTACTGAAACATAATTGGGGTACATATTTGAAACATACTTATTTTAAAAGATTTATTTTGAATTTTTCAACACTTTTTAAATAGTTGCTTTACAGTATTAGTTTCAGGTGAACAACATAGTGATTCAGTATTTTTGCAAATTATACTCCATTATAAGTTATTACAAGACAATGCATATAAATCCCTGTGCTATACAGTATATCCTTCTTGCTTATCTGTTTTATACATAACAGTTTGTATCTCTTAAACTAGACGCCTAATTTGTCCCTCCACCCTTCAGTCTCCCCTTGAGTAACCGTAAGTTTGTTTTCTGTTTTGCATGTACACTCATTTTCATAAGATGAGTCAAGAGAACATTGTTTCATGATGATTTTTATAATAAATCTTTGGTGTTTGGAAAATTTCACCACTGAAGCCATTTGGGTCTGAAGTTATTGTTGTGGAGATTTTCAGAGTGTTAAGTTGTAGATATTTATTTTTGTCAGTATCATAAATACAGTACATATAGTTTCTGGAACAGAATATAACTATGTGGCCTGATGTACCTACTCTCTTGGTGCAATGAGAGAGAAGCCAGGAGGCCTACTAAAGTTGGTATTGCAGGTGAAGAACACTAACAATGAATCTGAGCATGGTTCTGTAGAAGGGACAGGTAGTACTCCCTCTCCTCTTTTAAGATTTGGAGTTCTTTCTCAACTTTCTGGTAGACAAGTTTCTTCAGGGTAAAGAAGAAAAAGAACAAACACTTGGTCTCCAGCCTTATACCAAAGATTGCATCAGGGTCCCAGGTTTCAGCACCCCCACTGAAATATAAATCTCTCTAGCATTCTATCCATATGTAATAAATTACTCTCCAAAATTTAGGTTCCAGGTTTTGTTAATATTCACTCACAAAGTCCTAACTGTGCAGCAAAGTAAAATTATATTTTGTAGAATCCCACAGTGCCACTCATTTTACTTCTCCATAGGTGACTTCAGGCCAGTTTTTCTATATAATGAGCCATTTCTCATTCTGTTCTAACCTTTAAAATGAAGGTTTTACCTAGCCTAGCTGTACCAGGTGAAGCAGGTACATTAGTATTTTGCCCACACTGTGCCTTGAACTGCAATGCAGTCATTGGCACATTTTGCTAACCATACAATTCTGGCCAGTCAGATGAAGCTGGTTTAAATGCCTTCTAGGCTGAGGCAGGCTCATGAATCTCTTCAGCTAAATTCAAGAACAAATTTCACACCTCTTTTTAATGGAGTAACCACACTATAGGAAAACTGCTTACAGACTGCATGTCTGAGGTTTCTTTCATTATCAGGGGGCTTGCACAAATATTTGAACATTCTGATAACTATCCCTGTTATCAGAGGGCTCATACTTAAAGGACAAATTAATGCCAGACTTTCACACACATAAACATAATCCCAGATTATGCTTGTCTTTTTTTTTTTTTTTTAAACAGGTTGTCTGGTAGATTACAAGTGATCCACCCAAAAGTAGGTGCAATAGGCTAGAGACCCATTATCAGCTTCTAACGGGTCAGGCAACAGATTTCAATGGAAACTCATTAGAAAACTCTTACTTTTCCAAAAGGCATCTCCCAGAGTAGCTCCATCTGAAGACCACCTTGGTCATGTGGTCTCCTTTGTATACTACTACCTTCCCTGAGAACCTAAGCCTTTTAATAAAAGCCCCCACAGGCAAAAATTATCCACTGTTCTATCTCCGGTAGTGTAAGATTCTAGGCATGAACACTAAATTTTCACCCACAAAAACTTCTTTCCCTGATTGTACTAAACCCTAGAGAAAGTCATCCCAAACTGATTTATACCATACAGTCTGATGCAATATCCACAAAACAATACAAAGCTGTTTTTAAAAATTACCCTTTTGAGTGATGTCACTATGGTTATAGTTGAGATATTTGTTTTGTTATTTGCCTTCAATCTACAGCAGTAAAATCTGTGAACCACCAAATCCCTGTGCCTAACACACCAGGACACCAGAGAGTCCCATACATCTATACATCTAAAGGTGGGTGGGCTGGAACACACAGAGAAGACAGAACTAGGGGAACAGTGAGGAGTGGATGACAGTAGATGAAAAAGCAATTTATGAGGGATAAATAGCTGGGCTTACCTAGAGAAAAATATATTCATTCAACGTTTGTTAAATGATAGCTAAAAAACTGCCTCAATGATACTTAAACCCTTCAGAACCAACAAAAATTATTTTCTGAAGTATACAAACATCTCACACAACTCAACAAAAAATTGGCTGAAGAGCTAAATAGATCTCTCTCTGAAGAATATATCCAGATGGCCAATAGGCACATGAGAAGATGCTCAACACTGCTCATTATTAGGGAAATACAAATCAAAACTACAATGAAGTATTACCTCACACCAGAGAATGGCTACGATCAAAAAATCTACAAACAATAAATGCTGGAAACGATGTAGAGAAAAGGGAACCCTCCTACAGTGCTACAGTGCTAGTACAACTATAAATTGATACAGCCCCTATGGGGAACAGTATGGAGGTTCCTTAAAAAATAAAACTACGCTATGATCCAGCAATCCTACTCCTGGGCAGAGAAAACTAATTCAAAAAGAAACAGGTACCCCAGTGTTCACTGCAGCAATATTTATAAAGTCAAGACATGGAAGCAACCTGAATGTCCATCAACAGAGAAATGGAAAAAGATGTGATACATATATAAAATGAAATATTCGGTTCAGTTCAGTCGCTCAGTCGACCCCATGAATTGCAGCACACCAGGCCTCCCTGTCCATAACCAACTCCCGGAGTTCACTCAGACTCACATCCGTTGAGTCAGTGATGCCATCCAGCCATCTCATCCTCTGTTGTCTCCTTTTCCTCCTGCCCCCAATCGCTCCCAGCATCAGTCTTTTCCAGTGAGTCAACTCTTCACATGAGGTGGCCAAAGATTACTCAGCCATAAAAAAGAAGGGAAATACCATTTTTAGAAATATGGATGGACCTACAGATTATCACACTAAGTAAGTCAGGAAGACAAACACCATGTGATACCCTTTTGTTCAGAATCTAAAATATGACACCAGCGAGCTTTTCTATGAAACAGACAGAACATACTTGTGACTACCAAAGGCAAGAGGGATAGGGAAGGGATGCACTGGAAGTTTTGACTTAGCATATAGAAACTGTTATATGTAGAATAACAAGGTCCTATATTCAATATGCTATAATAAACTACAATGGAAATGAATATGAAAAAGAATATGTATAACTGAGTCACTTTCCTGTATACCAAAAACTAACACAGCACTGTAAATCAGCTATATTACAATAAAGTTATAAATGAGTTTTCACTTAGGACATTAAACTCAAGGATATAGAGGATTATTGGAGGAGAAAATGGCAACCCACTCCAGTAACCTTGCCAGGAGAATTCCATGGACAGAGGAGCCTGTCAGGCTACAGTCCAGGGGGTTGCAAAAAGTCAGGCATGACTGAGCAACTCAGAGGCTATCTATAATAACCAAAAAACCATAAGGTTAAAGATAATGAAATTTTAGAACCAGGTCCGGAATCTTATCATTTTCGTGGTATACAGAGATGTTGAAACATGTATGTGAAAGCAGGATTGAGATTTATTTGGGGGAAAGGCCAGAAGGGCTTGAAACAGGGTTTGATGGTCAGGAGAGGTCCCCTGATGAGTAACTCTGATGTATTATAATAAGGAGAACATAACAATCCCGTGGTGGAGGAAATGGCAACCTGCTCCAGTATTCTTGTAGAAAATTTCATGGACAGAGGATCCTGGTGGGCTACAGTACATGGGGCTGCAAAGAGTTGGACACGACTGAGCATGCACATGAGCATGCACACACACACACACACACTAACTAAAATAGAGCTGTGAGTCTGATCCAGCGTGGCAAGAATGGTTCACTGACATGCTCTTTGTTGCATATTTTTATTCATCATGAATCAGCTAGAAACAGAGTTGCAGCATGGGTTTTAGTATTGTTCCTTTATGAATTAGTGCTTTCAGAATATGGACTTGTTGCTCCTGGGTCAAATTGAAAAAGAGATGAAATTGCATGTATACACTGTTGTCATACTCTAGGCATGAAGAGATTAGGACCTAAACTGACCCATTCCCCCCAAACCTAATACTGTTTCCTCTAAATATCCTTGTGAACTAATCTATCTTGTTCCTCTATTTCAGAATTAATTAACAGCAGCAGAAACAAGTTTGACTTTAACAAAGGTAGAAAATGGTTCCATGACAAGCATGAAAGAACTCATTGTGGAGAGAAGTCTTATGAATATAATAAAAATGAGAATGGCCTCTGTCTTAATGAAGACTCTGTTCAACATCAAAAAATTCAAAATTTGGAGCAACCTTTTGAATACAACGAATGTAGGAAAGCTTTCCATGTGAATTCACTCTTTGTTAAACGTAAGAAACCTTACACAGGACAGAACACCTGTGAATACACTGAATACAGAAAAACCTGTGATATTTCACCTCTCACTGCTCAAAGAACACATCCAAAAGAGAATCACTATGAATTTAAAGAATATGGAGAAAATTTCTATGAGGACTCCATTCCCTTTGAGCATAGTGTTCACCCTTCAAGCCAAAAGCCAGACCTGACTCCAATTCAGACAACCCACTCAATTGACAATATAATTGAATATAATGAATGTGGAACCATAGTCTTTGGTGTACAACAGAACATACACACAGGAGAAAAACATGAATGTCATGAATGTGGAAAAACATTCAACCAGAAATCAGCCCCCACAAGACATCAGAGAACCCACACAGGGGAGAA
Organism: Antidorcas marsupialis; assembly: GCA_006408585.1. Classification (NCBI taxonomy): domain Eukaryota; kingdom Metazoa; phylum Chordata; class Mammalia; order Artiodactyla; family Bovidae; genus Antidorcas; species Antidorcas marsupialis. The sequence continues at coordinate 10,766 of SJYB01006574.1, read as the reverse complement.
ATTCTGTGAATGTCATGAACGTGGGAAAAGTTTCTACAAGAATTCAGACCTCATTAAACATCAGAGAATTCATACAGGGGAGAAACCTTATGAATGTCAAGAATGTGGGAAATCCTTCAGTGAAAAGTCAACCCTCACCCAACACCATAGAACACACACAGGGGAGAAACCATATGAATGTCATGAATGTCGGAAGGCCTTCTCATTTAAGTCAGTCCTTACTGTACATCAGAAGACACACACAGGGGAGAAGCCCTATGAATGTTATGAATGTGGGAAGGCCTTCCTAAGAAAATCAGATCTCATTAAACATCAAAGAACTCACACAGGAGAAAAAACTTATGAATGTAGTGATTGTGGGAAATCTTTCTCTGAGAAGTCAACTCTCACTAAACATTTGAGAACTCATACAGGTGAGAAGCCCTATGAATGCACTGAATGTGGAAAAAATTTCCGTCAGCAGTCCGCTCTAATTGTTCATCAGAGAACTCATGTAAGACAGAAACCCTATGAATGTAATGAATGTGGAAAATCATTCTGTGAGAAGTCAAAACTCATTACACATCACAGAACACACACAGGGGAGAAACCCTATGAATGTAATGTTTGCAGAAAATCATTCTATGTGAAGTCAAAACTTACTGTACATCAGAGAACACATTGTAGAAGAAACCCTATAGGTATTATAAATGAGGGAAATCACTGGGTGAAGTCAACAGTTTATAGAACAAAGAACACCAAGTGGGGAGAAAAATCTGTTAGGATTTTGAGAACACCTTTGGTCTAAAGTCAGTTCTTAAAATACAGCAGATAACCTTCAGAGGGGAGCAAATAATATGAAGATATTCAGGACATAGAAAAATCTTCTACTGGAATTAAGCTCAGAATAGAGAAGACCTATTGGTGAATGAATACAAGGAACCTTCTGCCCAAAACCACACATCACTAAATATCAGAGAAATCAAGGTAAACCCTCTATCAGTATTTGTAGAAAAGACTTCATCCATAGGCCAGAGAAAATGCACAAAATATAGGAAATTATAGGAAAGCATTTACTTTGAGGTGATACTTTTATTGAAGTTGTGTGAAATGTTTGAAGTAGCATCTCAGTGGACATCAGACAGTAATTACCAGAAAAATATTTCTGTTTTAAATGGACAGAAGCTCTAGGTTAAACCTAATCTAATCAATCAGTGAAATGTGGAAATGCAGGGAATGTCTGCATTTAGACAGAGCATTTATACAGTATGGTCCGATGCTCAGTGTGCTGTTCCTTCCAATTTAAGGTATTAGATGTGAACTGGGATCAGTGGTTGTAAGGAATTCAAATGTCTGCTAGGCCTCCTACAGGCCTCCCCAGAAGTCTGCCATCAGGGATGAGAACGGTGTTCTGTCCACTTGCATCAAGAGTGCTGCGTGCAGGTGAAAAAGACAGCATGGCTGATGTGTTGGTAACATTGGGCAGATAAGTAAATGTGTGGAGGATGTTTAAAGTCAAATTCCTCACTGCTGGAAAAGGTATCTGTTAAAATGGAAACAGGAGAAGCTAGAAAACATCTTGGAGGGTTGGACTGGACTGTAACTCATTTTAAATACACAAATATTTATATTAGTGGTTATGTGTGTTTGTTTTATGGATCTCTCAGCTGAGAGGTCCTGAACATGACACCTCAGTAGGACTGAGCACACCAAGTACCACGTTATTAACTACTAAATACAACACTGCCATCAAAAATGGACCACATCTCTAGAGTAATGCCTTATTCTAAGTCAGTCATGGGGAGAAATACAGGATGGTCCTATCTGTTAAACAATAAGAAAATGTTCAAAGAATTATTCAGACATGTCAAAACAACAAAAGAACCACTTTGGACAGGTATCCTTAGCCTAACCTGAGACAGTTTGAACATTAAAACAAATAACAGTAACATTAATTTGTAAATAGAGGAATGGAAAAAAAGCTTTTCTTTATAAAATGCCAACTAATAAATGTAGGAAGAATAATGGCAATAGATAAAAACATCACTGGCAGCCATCATACAGGTGGTTCATTCGGCATGTCTACTTACATACTTAGCTTACTACTTTGTATGTAGAAGCTTAATATACAGGCATAATTTCTAAGTATTTCCCCACAAAACACTAATCAGGAATACAAACTGGCAGAATGGATGCAAATATAGACCTGTATATATGCCATCTACAAGAGACCCTTGTAGACCTAGAGACACATACAGATTGAAAATCAGAGGATTTTCAAAGATATTCCATTCAAACGTGAATCAAAAAGAAAGCAGGCATAGCAATACTCATATATCAGATAGAACAGACTTTAAAGAATGTTATAAGTAAATACACAATGATCAAGGGAGCAATCCAAGAACAATACACAATTAGGAGCATCTCAATACATAAAGTATATGCTAACAGCCATAAAAGGGGAAATTGGCAGTAAACCAATAGTGGGAGACTTTAACATCAATGGACAGATCATCCAGACAAAATAATACAGTTTTAAATGACACAACAGACCAGATAGATTTAATTTACAGGATCCACCGCTTGAAAGTGGCAGAGTACACTTTCTTCTCAAGTGCACATGAAACATTCTCCAGAATAAAATCACATCTTCGGTCCCAAATCAAGCCCCAGAAAATTTTAAGAAAATTGAAATTTTATCAAGCAGCTTTTCTGACTACAATGCTATGAGATTAGAAATCAAGTTACAGGAAAACTGAAAAAAACACAAACATGGAGGCTGAACACTGCATTGCTAAATAACTAAGAGATTACCAAAGAAATCACAGAGGAAATAAAACATACACAAACTGCAATAAAAACTCAATGATACAAAATCTAAGTGATGGAGCAAAAAGAGTTCTAAGAAGTTTATAATAATTCCATCTCACATCACGAAGCAAAAATCTCAATCTAACTTCATACCTAGAGCAACTAGAGAAGAACAAAATCCAAAGTCAGTAGAAGGAAAGAAAGTTCAGAGCAGAAATGAAATAGAAATGAAGAAAATAATAGCAAAGAACAAAAAAATTAATTCTTTGAGAAGACAAATAAAACTGATAAACCTTTAGCCATACTGATCTAGGGGAAAAAAAAGGATTCCAATCAAAAAAAAATTAGAAATGAAAAAGGACAGATTACTACTGACACTGCAGAAATGCAAAGAATCATAAGAGACTATTACAAGCAACTATATGCCAATAAAATCACCAATCTGGAAGAAAGAGACAAATTCTTGGAAAGGTATAACCTTTTATGACTGAACCAGGTTAGGATTTTCCCAGATTGGGAAACAGACCAATCACAAGTAATGAAAGTATAGTTAAAAAGGCTTCCAACACACAAAAGTCCAGGAACAGATGGTTTCACAGGCAAATTCTAGCAAACATTCAGAGAAGAGTTAATACTTATTCACAAAGTCTTTCAAAAAATTGCAGAGGGAGGCACACTACCAAATTCATTCTACAAAGCTGACATCACTCTGATACCAAAACCAGGCAAAAATACCACACACAAAAAAATGACATCAATGTCACTGATGAACAGATACCAAAATATCACTGATTAAAATAGATTAAAAAATCATTCAGCAAAATACTGGCAAACAGAATCCAACAGTACATTCAAAGGATCACACCCCATGATCAAGTGGGATTTATTGCAGGATTGCAAGAACTCTTCACAATACACACAAATCAGTGTGCTACACTATATTAAAAAAAATAGATGAAGTAAAATCTTTTAACAAAATTCAACAGCATTTATGACTTTAAAAAAAAAAAAAAAGCTCTCCAGAAAGTGGGCAAAGAGGGAAACTACTTCAGAATAGTAAAGGCCATAAATAACCAACCTAGAATAAACATCATTCTCAGTGGTGAGATACTGAAAATATTTTCTCTAATATCAGAAAGAAGACAAGGTTGTACACAATAAGGATGTAAGGATATCCACTCTCACCACTCTTATTCAACATAGTTTTAGGCGTCCTAGCCAAGGCAATCAAATAAAAGAAACAAATGGAATCCAAATTGGAAAAGAAGTAAAACTGTCACTTTTTCCAGATGGCATACTGTATGTAGAAAATCCTCAACATGCTACCAGAAAATTACCAGAGCTAATCAATGAGTTTGGTAAAGTTGCAAGGTACAAAGTTAATGCAAAGAAATCTCCTGCTTTCCTATACAATAAGAATGAAAGATCAGAAAGCAAAATTATGAAAACAATCCAATTTATCATCCCCAGAAAAGAATAAAATATGTAGGAATACAGCTCTATAAGGAAACAAAGGGCTTCCCTAGTGGCTCAGATGGTAAAGGGTCTGCCTACAATGCAGATGACCCAGGTTCAATCCCTGGGTCAGGAAGATTCCCTGGAGAAGGAAATGGCAACCCACTCCAGTATTCTTGCCTGAAAAATTCCGTGGATTGAGGAGCCTGTCCATAGACAGTCTGTGGGGTCACAGAGACACGACTGAGCGACTTCACTCACTCACTCAAGGAAGCAAAAGACCTGGACTCAGAAAACCATAAAAAAACTGATGAAAGAAATCAAAGATGTCACAAATAGATGGAGAGATTATACCATATTCTTGGATTGGAAGAATCAGTATTGTCAAAATGACTATACTACCCAAAGTAATCTCAAGATTCAATGCAATTCCTATCAAATTACCACTTGAAGTTTTCACAGAACTAGAACAACAAGATCACTGCAGATGGTGACTGCAGCCATGAAATTAAAAGACACTCCTTGGAAGGAAAGTTATGACCAACCTAGATAGCATATTGAAAAGCAGAGACATTACTTTGCTGACTAAGGTCCGTCTAGTCAAGGCTATGGTTTTTCCTGTGGTCATGTATGGATGTGAGAGTTGGACTGTGAAGAAGGCTGAGCGCCGAAGAATTGATGCTTTTGAACTGTGGTGTTGGAGAAGACTCTTGAGAGTCCCTTGGACTGCAAGAAGATCCAACCAGTCCATTCTGAAGGAGATCAGCCCTGGGATTTCTTTGGAAGGAATGATGCNAGTCAAGGCTATGGTTTTTCCTGTGGTCATGTATGGATGTGAGAGTTGGACTGTGAAGAAGGCTGAGCGCCGAAGAATTGATGCTTTTGAACTGTGGTGTTGGAGAAGACTCTTGAGAGTCCCTTGGACTGCAAGAAGATCCAACCAGTCCATTCTGAAGGAGATCAGCCCTGGGATTTCTTTGGAAGGAATGATGCTAAAGCTGAAACTCCAGTACTTTGGCCACCTCATGCGAAGAGTTGACTCATTGGAAAAGACTCTGATGCTGGGAGGGATTGGGGGTAGGAAGAGAAGGGGACGACAGAGGATGAGATGGCTGGATGGCCTCACTGACTCAATGGACGTGAGTCTCAGTGAACTCCGGGAGTTGATAATGGACAAGGAGGCCTGGCATGCTGCGATTCATGGGGTCACAAAGAGTAACTGAACTGAAGTGAGAACAACAAATTTTAAAATTTGAATGGAAAGACAGAAGACCTCAAATAGCCAAAGCAACCTTAAGAAAAATGGAGCTGGAGAAATGAGGCTCTCTGACTTCAAACTATACTACAAAGCAACAGCAATCAAGACCATAATGGCATTATCACAGAACAAATGAAACAGGATTGAAAGCCCAGAGATAAACCTGTGCACTTGTGGTCAATGAATTTAGGACAAAGGAGGTAGGAACATTCAATGGAGAGAAGACAATCTCTTAAGTAAGTGGTGCTAAAAAAAAAACTAGACAGATACATGTAAAAGAATGAACTCCCTAACACCACACACAAAAGTAAACTAGAAATGGATTAAAGGCCTAAATGTAAGTTTAGGTGTTGTAAAACTCTTAAGAGGAAAACATAGGTACAACAGTTTCTGACATAAACCACATCAAGATTTTTTTTTTACCAACCTACTTTCATTAGAAAGTAAAAAAACAAGTGTGACCAAATTGAACTTTATGGAAATTATAAAGAAGAAAAAAAAGATAACCCTCAGAATGGGAGAAAATATTTGCAAATGAAGGAACTGACAAGGGATTCATCTCCAAAATATATGAACAGCTCAGGCAGCTCAGTATAAAACAACCTAATCAAAACATGGGCAGAGGACCTAAATAGACTTTTCTCCAAAGAAGACATGGGCTTCCCCAATAGTGGTGCAATGGTAAGGAATCTGCTTGCCAGTGCAAAGCAATACAGGTTCAATCCCTGGGTTGTGAAGATCCCTAGAGGAAGAAATGGCAACCTGCTTCTGTATGCTTGCCTGGAAAATCCCATAGATAGAGAAGCCTGTGGGCTGTACTCCGTGGGGTCTCAAAGAGTTGGAGATGACTGAGCACACACATACGTGCCAAAAGAAGACATACAGATGGCCAAGAGGCACATGAAAAGATGCTCAACATCACTAATTATTAGAGAAAGGGAAATCAAAACTGCAGTGAAGTATGAAGTATCATCTCATATGGGTCAGAATGACCATTATCATAAAGTCTACAAATAGGTGTGAAGAAAACAGAACCCTCCTGCCGTTTTGATAGGAATGTAAAATGATACAGATACTATGGAGAACAGTATGGAGGTTCTTTAAAAAAGTAAAAGTAGAACTACCATTTGACCCAGAAATCCCACTACAGGGCATAAACCGTTAGAAAAACCATAATTCAGAAAGACACCGTGTTCACTGCAGTAGTATGTACAAATCTCAGAACACAGCAATAACCTAAGTATCCATTGACAGATGAAAGAATAGGTGGTACAATGGAATATTACTCAGCCTTAAAAAGAAAGAGAATTGAGTCATCTGGAGAGATGTGGAAGTTGACAGTCTGTCATACATAGTGATGTTAAGTCAGAAAAAACTAGTGTTGCATATTTATGTATGTGGAATCCAGAAAAACTGTACAGGTGAACCTAGTTCTAGGGCAAAAATAAAGACATAGACATGGAGAATAGATGTATAGACACAGGCAGATAATTGGACAGTGGGATGAATTGAGAAATTAGGTCTGATGTAAATACACTTATGTATAAAAATATGTAGCTAGTGAGACCTGCGTAGTATATAGCACAGGGAGCTCAGCTTATTGCTCTATGACCAGGATGGGGGAATGGGAGGTCCAAGAGTAAGGGTATATATCTATATATATAGCTGATTCACTTCGTTGTACATCAGAAAATAACACAACATTGTAAAGCAAATATACTTCAATTTTAAGGTAAAAACAGTTGGAAAAATTTAAAAATTAAGAGTGTAGACTAGATAGACAGTAGTGTTTATTTTCACACTTGGGTCTGTAGGTAAGTGTTTTGTTTGGGGAACATAACACACTCAGGTGTATAGGGGAAATGAAGTTTCATGTGCAGATTATTTTCAAATGCGTTAGAAAGGAAAAAGTAATTTGTGTATAGAGATAGAGTTCAAGCAAGTGTAAGGGGTAAATGGAGGAGATGCAATTCAGAGTTGGGAATTGTGAGTTTTTTGTACTATGCTTGTGACTTTTTTGTAAGTTTGAAATTCTCAACCAAATGTTTGAAAGTTTTAAGTTAACTGACATCGAGCCTACCACATTACAGAAAGAAGTGAAGCCATAATAGTGTCTCAGATACAGAAAAAATATGATAAAACTTTGACACACATTCATGATTTCAAAATAGAAATAGGAGACTTAAAAAGCTAACATACAACAGGCATCATACTAAACAGATAAATACTGGAATGTTTCTTCCTTATATTAATAGATATGAATGCTTGTTACCACCACTTCTATTTAACACTGGACTGAATGCTTTAGCTAGGTCATTAAGGCCAAATAAAAATAAAGCATCAAAAACTGGAATTATTTACAGGTGATCCCACTGTATACATTAAAAACGTCTATGGGAAAATTATTAGAAGTGAATTAGCAAATGATTTAAAAATCATTTTTATATATAAATAACAAATAGAAAATTTAAGTAATAGCAGGAGAAATGTATCTTTCCTGGATAGGGTGACACAAACCAGGTTTATTCTGCCTGACAAAATTGGGTAAAGAAAAATAAAGGAAATGATTATTTTCAAGTCACTGGACATACAGCAGCCCTAAAACAGTTTCAGAAATAATAATTTAAAAAACAGTGTATCACAAAATTGAGACATTTAAAGACAAAATGAAAGGTTAAAGATGGAGGAGCAGAATGACATGAACTCACCCCTTCTTACAGAAACATCAGCATCAAAACTAACTGCTAAACAACCACTGACAGAAAAAATACTGGAACCAAACAAAAGATACCCTACATCCAAATCCACAACACAATGGTAGGAATGGTGCAATCATGATAAAGTCAAATCCCATACATGCCAGGTGGGTGACCCACAAACTAGAAAACATACCACAGGAGTAAAACTTCTGAGCCCCAAGTCTGGCTCCCCAGCCTGGGTTTCTGGCATTAGGAGGAGTAGTCTCCAGAGAACCTGGTTTTGACAGCTAGCAGGATTTGATCACAGAAACTACACAGTACTGGGGGAACAAACTGCACTCCTAGAGAGCACACATAGAGTCTTTATACACAGCAGGACTCATGGGAAATGCAGTGACCTCATAAGAGACTGCACCAGACTTAACCACTAGTACTGGAGGGTCTCCTGCTGAGGCAGGGGATGGCTGTGGCTCATTGCAGGGACAAAGGACACTGGTGGTAGCAGTTCTGGTGCATACTCATTGGTGCCACTGGAGGTTTCCATTTTTCACCAAGACAACAACCTGCAGGTTCCAGTGCTAGGATCCCTTAGGCGAAACTACCAACAAGGTGGGAACACATCCCCTCCTATCAGCAGACAGGCTGCTTAAAGCCTTCCTGAATAAAGAGCTATCCAATAAACATCCCCTGACACTGCCCTTTCCACCAGAGGGACAAGACCTAGCTCCATCTATCAGTAGGCAGTTACCAATACCTTCCCCCACAGAGAGCCTACATAAGTCTCTTGGCCTCATCCATCAGGGAGCACACAGCAGAAGCCAGAAAAACTACAATCCTGCAGCCTATGGAATGGAAACCCCAGTGTCAGAAAATCAGACAGCAAAGGAATATGTCCCAGATGAAGGAACAAGATAAAGCTTCAGAAAAACAACTAAGTGAAGTGGAGATAGACAACCTACCTGAAAAAAATTCAGTGTAACAATAGTAAAGATGATCCAAGGGGGAACCTGAAAAGATGGCGGAGGAATAGGATGGGGAGAACACTTTCTCCCTCACTACTTCATCAAAAGAACATTTCAACGCTGAGTAAACTCCACAAAACAACTTCTGATTGCTGGCAGAGGACATCAGGCATCCAGCAAAGATCACTGGCTTCAAAACCAGGTAGGAATAAAAATAAAAGATGAAAATAGAGACAAAGGAGGTAGGGAGGGAGCCCCGTCCTGGGAAGGGAATCCCGTCCCAGGAAGAGACTCTTAAAAAGAGAGGTTTCCTAACATCAGGAAACATTCTCACAGCCGTGTCTGGGGCGAGCCCTGGAAGCACAGAGGGCAACACAACATGAAGGAAGAATAACTAAATAATTAAAACCAACAGATTACGAATTCAACAGTAAAACCCCCAGCGGATAAGCAGCGCAAACGCCTGCATCCAACAGTAGCAGTGGGGGTTGGGCAGGGAGGAGTGCGAGGCGCCAGCGACAGTGCTTTCTAAGAATTGGGCCGCGGGAGACGTGGGCTGCAGGGCTTTTCTCGAGAACTGGGTCGTAACGGGGCCAGAATCAGGTCTGCACATGGCTAGAACGAACTATCTTGGACTAGCAAACCAGACTGTGGGATAGCTAACACGCGAAACGCTCAAACATAAGACACCAACAGGCCTGTGCACAGAACAAAGGACTGATCGGAAATAGCCGGCTGCAGACCATCCCGCTCCGGCGACAGGCAGCCAGAGCCTTAAGTGCTGGAAGGGGGCAATCGCAGCTCAAGAGAGACATTACCTACCAAATTGCAAGCAGGTTTATTTGCTAATTAAGACTTCTGGGGGGCTCTGAACAGTCATCATCTGCCTGAGAAAGAGCCCCAGTGGTACTCCCAGAAAGTTGAGCCACCCGGAAAAGCCAGAAGTCGCAGCAATTGCACGTGCCAAACTCCCTAGCTACTCAGACCTGGGAAGGGAACAAAACCCAGGCTCAGCCAAATCCGAGCCTCGGAGGGCTTCCTGAGCGCCAAACCTGAGTGGCTTAGACTGGGGAGGTGCATGAAGCCTTGGGCAGGCCCCAGATGGTTATCCCGTGGAGCAATGGACAGCCTGAGCGGTGTGCACCGCGAGAAGGGGCAAGCCCAGTGCAGAGTCCACCACCACCCTCCCTGTGTCAAGACGGAAATCAGACACGGAAGAGACCAGCAAACAGAGGAAGTCAAACAGAGGGAACTGCCTTGGTAGCGACCCCACACAGCCCACAATGACAGAGAAAGTGCCAGATATACCGTTACTACTTTTATGATCAAATTTGGGGGGGGGGGTGTTGTGGAAGCGTTATTTTTTTAAGAATTTTTTTCTTTTAAATTTTTTTTGAAAAAATTTTGGTTTTTCTTTTCTTTTTCGTCTTTTTTTTTCTAAACTTGCTTAAATTTTTAAGTTCTCTATATTTCTATTTATTATTTTTATAACCTAATATTACTTTAAAAAAAAAAAACCCTATCTTTAAAGCAAACGCCGTATATAGTCCTTTTGGTGGTGGAAGTTGTTGTCTTTTAATAATTCTGGAGTCTTTTTTTTTT
>SJYB01006573.1:0-26389 GCA_006408585.1 Antidorcas marsupialis | reverse complement strand
TGTGTCTCCAGCGCAGCCCGTTCAGGTCGCACTGAAGGTGCAGTGTGTACCTCCCGGGTAATTACAGCCACCATTGTTTTCCCTTATTAACCAGGAATTGTATCGGTTTTCCATGCAGCCCCAGAAGCCAGCTCTGGGCTGGAACACGGCAGGCACTATTCTGCCCGGGAATGGGGTTTCCCTCTGTGGTGGTTTGGCTGTTGGAACAAATTAAATCGGCTGATTCAGGTGATGAGTGGGCGCTCGCAGGCTGTCATTGACAATGGGGTCTCCGTCGGAAAAAAGTACGCTTGCGATGGAACAACACCCAAAGCCACAAACTCTCGTATTGTCTGAGTAATTAAAGTGTGAGTAGCTAATTCAAGCATGAAGGGTTTCTGCCAGGAACCGTGGCCAGCGCCTCCCTGTGGAAGGCTGGGTGGCGAAGGTGGTGACCTCGGGGCGGCAAGAGGGATTTTCCAGACCCCAGAGGCCACCCAGAAGGCCGCCCCAGGGCTGTTCCCAAAGGCTGGTCAGCTGGGGATTACAGACGTATTCTGGGCTGTTTCCACACGATGTTTGTGGAATGCAGGCCTCCCGCTGCCCGTGGGCTCTGGGGGCGGTCTCCGCTGTGTTCCCAGCCTCCGCAGCGGCCCAGACGAGGTATAGAGTCGTCCTGCAGCCGGAACAATTTGGCTGATTGCTCTTAGGCGCCCTAAATCCACCTTCATTGTCAAGTGGGAATCATCTGGCTGCTGGTAAACGCTCTCCTAAATCCGGTGACAGACCTGAGGTGGCAAGCAGCTACTCCCAGTGCCCTGGGATCATTCTGCAGGTGTTGCTTTTGTTTGTGGACATACCTCATTTCGTTGCGGAGCTGCTGGCTTCGGGGCTTTGTTAGCGAGGAACCGCGAGAGAGAATGGCAGGGCAAGTTTAATGAGTTGACTCAGGCTTCTGTGAAACAAAAGGAGACGAAATATAAAAAGGTGAAAAACTGTCTTCTTCCACTGACTCTCAGTTAAGACTGAAAAGCGAAGTACATTATTAGCTGCGTTGTCTTTATGACGAGCTAAACACATTTTCTGTTTTCCGTCAAGATTTCTTCTTTGGCCATCGGGGATTACTAAGCATCCCTCTCAGTTAGCAAACAGGTGGCGTTGTCGACCATTTGGTTATTGTTCCCAGCGTAACTGTGGGCTTCCCTGATGGCTCAGAGGTTAAAGCGTCCGCCTCCAATGCAGGAGACCCAGGTTCGATCCCTGAGTCGGGAAGATCCCCTGGAGAAGGAAATGGTAACCCACTCCAGTACTCTTGCCTGGAGAATCCCATGGACGGAGGAGCCTGGTGGGCCACAGGGTCGCAAAGAGTCGGACACGACTGAGCGACTTCACTCACCTCACTCCCAGAGCAACTGCAGGACGGAGAATGCGCGCTGTGTAGCTTCAGACCTTTGAGATGTGCTGAGACTTGTTTTCGAGCCCCGCATTTGGTGATTTCTGTGGATGTTCCACCTATACTTGAAAAAAAAAACATGTTCACCGCAGTTGCGTTCTGTAGTGTTCTGTGTAAGTCAAGTAGGTGACGGTGTGTTCACGGTGCATTCGCATTTTTTCTGCCTTTACTGATTTAGGGAGAGTTTACTCAGTTACTGAGAGAGGCGAGTTACTCTCCAGCCTTGACTGTGGCTCATCTCTCAGCCCCTCTAGACCTGTCCACCCTTGCTTTGTAGATCTGGAGGCTGTGTTGTGGCGGTGGTTGTCGTTGTTCAGTTGCCCAGTCGTGTCTGACTCTTTGTGGCCTCATGGCCTGCAGCCCACCAGGCTCCCTGTCCCTCACCATCCCCCCCGAAGTTTGCCCAAGCTCACTTCCGTTGCCTCGGGGATGCCGTCCAGCCATCTCATCCTCTGATGCCCTCTTCTGCTTCTGCCCTCAATCTTTCCCAGCATCAGGGACTTTTCCAGTGAGTCGGCTGTTTGCATCAGGTGGCTAAGATACTGGAGTTGCAGCTTCAGCATCAGTCCTTCCAACCAGAATTTAGGGTTGATCTCCCTCAAGATTGACTGGTTTGATCTCCTTGCTGTCCAGGGGACTCTCAGGAGTCTTCTCCAGCACCATGGTTCGAAGGCATCAATTCTTTGGCGTTCTGCCTTCATTATGGCCCAGCTCTCACAACCATATGTGACCGCTAGAAGACCTTAGCCCTGACTATATGGACCTTTGTCCCCAGAGTAACGTCTCTACTTTCCAACACACTGTCTAGGTCTGTCATCGCTTTCCTGCCGAGAAGCAACCGTCTTCTGATTTCATGGCTGCAGTCACCATTCACAGTGATTTCAGAGACAAGAAGAGGGAATCTGTCACTGCTCCACCTTTCCCCCTCTGTTTGCCATGAACTAATGGGACTGGATGCCGTGGTCTTAGTTTTTTCAATATTTAGTCTTAAGCTGGCTCTTCCACTCTCCTCCTGCACCCTCATCCAGAGGCTCTTCCGTTCCTCTTCACTTGCTGCCATTAGCATGGTTTCGTCAGCATGTCTGAGGCTGTTGATGTTTTTCCCGCCTATCTTGATTCCGGCTTGTTACTCCTCCAGCCCAGGATTGCTCACAATGTGCTCAGTGGGGAGGTTAAACAGACGGGGTGGCAGCAGACGGCCCTGCATGGTGCTCCTTTCTCAATCCTGAGCCAGTCAGTTGCTCCACACAGGGTTCTGACTGTTGTTTGTCAGGAGGCAGGTAAGAGGGTCTGGTATTCCCATCTCTTCAAGAGCTTTCCAGTGTGATCCACACGGTCAAAGGCTTCAGTGCAGTCAAGGAAACAGAGGCAGATGTTTTTCTGGAACTGCCTAGCTTTCTCTGTAATCCAGTGAATGTTGGCAATTTGAGCTCTGGTTCCTCTTCCTTTTTTCACACAAGGCTGAAGCCTAGCGTGCAGGGTTTTAAGCATGATAGCGTGGGAGAGGAGTGTAATTGTCCGCTGTTCAGTACTGCCCTTCTTGGGAACTGGGATGAGGATTGATCTTTTCCAGTCCTGTGGCCACTGCAGGGTCTTTCAGATTTGCTGACATATTGAATGCAACACCCTGACGGCCTCACCCTTCAGGGTTTTGAGTAGTTCTGCTGGAATTCCATTACAGCCGCCAGCTTTATTAGCAGCGGGGCTTCCTAAGGCCCGTGTGACTTCACTCTCTAGAATGTCTGGCTCTGGGTGATGTTGTGAGGTGCATACAATTTTAGGACTGTTTTATCTTTCTGGAATATTGACTCTTATCACGATGAAAATCCTCTTTATTCTTCATAATTATTTTTGCCTTAGAATCTACTTTGTCTCCTGTTAATATAGCTGTTGGTGTTTCTGTGATGTATCTTTTTCTGTCTTTCTCCTTTCAACATTTCTGTTTCCACATATTTCAGGTCCCTTATATTAAGCAGTGCACTAATAGTGTTTTTTTTTTTTTTAATATGCTCTGTATTTAATTTGAAGTTAGGTTCATTACAGCACTGTTTTTTTAGATTTCTAACATGTATTTTTGGAAGTGTAGTTGATTTACAGTCTTACAGTATTTAAACATGGTAGCTTGAGTCTTATCTCATGAAACAAGGAATAATTACATCCAGAAATAAGTCTACGGGTACCTGACTCAGTTTCCTTGAAAGCTCTGTGGTTCCCATTACTGTTTTCACGTCTGTGTCTGATGGTTCTCTCGTCTGGATTCCCATGAGTCTATCTTAGGACACTGTCCGCTCTCCTCGCGTACTTGGTTATTTTTGATTGAAAGCTGGACATCATGTTGAAAGGCAGTTTGAAACTAGGATGATGGTGTCATTACCCACCCTGTGTGCTTCTGGTTGCAGCCCTCACCCTGGGCAGGCTCAGAATTCCACTTCCTCTCCTCCCAGCCGCATGAGCCAAGACAGCTTCGCACAGCTCTCAGCCTGGGCGGTTCCTCCCAGAGCCCTCCCACAGCTGTGCGGCAGAGGCCGAGCGCGCCTCTTCAGACCCCCACCTCCTGCCTGGCTGTGCCTCTGTCCCTGGCAGTGACTTGAGCTCTGGTGCCTTGGACAGCTGTGCGCTAAGATTTTGCCTCATTTTCCCGGGTGTGCTCAGGAGGCGGGCTGGTCCATACTGCCCAGTCCTTCGCTGGAGAAAGGGAACCATGATCTCAGCATCGCCCCAGCTACGTTTTCTTAGAACATGAACATCTGAGGCCAGTTACCATGCTGACTTCTGTCTTTTTGTACATATATTTGAACATGGTGGCCTGAATCTTGTCCCATAAAATGAAACATTTACATCCAAAAACAAAAGCCCAATAGTCACCAGAACCTGTGATCGTTCCTGGTACCTAAGTCCAGTGGGCTTGGTCTTATTTGATCTCTGCCAATATTTGACACTTCTTAGCATAGAAGAGGGGCTTCCCTGGTGGCTCAGCTGGTAAAGAATCCACCTGCAAGGCAGGAGACCTGGGTTCGATCCCTGGGTTGGGAAGATCCCCTGGAGAAGGGAAAGGCTCCCACTCCAGCATTCTGGCCTGGAGAATTAGGGTCGCAAAGCATTGGGCACGACTGAGTGACTTTCACTTCACTTCACTTCACCACAGAAGAAAGCACGTGATCTGGAACAGGCAACGGCAGATTAGACTCGGCCTGATTTTTAAGTTTGTCTTTAGCCCGGTGCCCGTGGCAGGCCTGATTGCATGGCTTTGTTCCTTAAGTGACTGTGACACGGCTGTTTCTTGCCATCACTGCCTCAGTTCCTAGTGGAGCTCTTCCCGTCCTACAGATCCTGAACAGCTACGTCCAGTTCGAGGTGTCCCACGGCTCCTCGGACATGGTGTCCATGCAGCTGTCCAGGTCACGCGTGACCGACGGGGAGTGGCACCACCTGCTGATAGAGCTGAAGAGTGCCAAGGAGGGCAAAGACATCAAGTACCTGGCAGTCCTGACGCTGGACTATGGCAGGGACCAGGTAAGTGGGCCCTGCTCCCTCTGTGGGATGTACCCCTCTCCTGGGCCTGCAGGGACGCAGGGGACCCCACCAGCTGCCAGGCGCTTGTGGATTTGGAGAGGTTCTTCCGGGGCTCCCCAGAACCCGGGTCCGATGTTCCTCCTGCTGCTGGGGTCACAGGAGCCTGCGCCTCATCCCAGCCTAGACAGTCAGCTCCGGGCACCAGGAACTGGACTCGGTCCAGCCGTGTGTCCCAGCGTGGCTGCCAGCAGCGGCTTCCTGTAGCAAACTGGCTTGAGCCACAGCTGTTCTGGGCTGTGCCTCTGGGGTACACAGATGGACCTGGGGGGCACGTGATCGAGGTGCCGGAGGGGTTGTGGGCCTCCAGAGAGGCACGCCTGTCCCAGCTGGGCAGGCGGCATGCCAGGCAGGCGACTCGGAGAACGCTGGATCTGCAGGGTGTGAGCCAGGTGACCGCAGGCGTGTCAGGGGCCCCCCCACACTGGAGGGGCTTCCCTGTGGTTCCTGAGAGCTCTTAGAGTCCAGGCTCTTCCCGCCTGGCTCTGGGAATGACAGCTGCCGTGTTCTGAGCTTGAGGATCCGGCCGAGACTTCCTTAGGTTCTGCCACCACAGACGGGCTTTACGTTTTCACGTCTATCGAGCTTTCTTACGCAGTGGCTCACTGGTGGTGCCCACGACGGAAGTAGGGGGGTGGCCCATGTCTCCCCAGCCATCCACCTTGGCCGGGCTGGGACACAGACACGTGTCCTCCAGCTGGTTCCTGCACCTGGCTCGTCTCACGCACGAACAGCCGTGCTCTCCATGGACATGGCTGCGTGGCCCCTGTGTGAGGCAGGGATGCCCTCAAGGCCGTGGGGAGCACCCAGTGTGGCTGCATTGCAGCCTCTGAGCACGCGCTTCCCAGCTGGGTGTCTGCAGGCGGTGGCCCAGCCCCTCTCTTTGCACAGGACACGGTGCAGATTGGGAACCAGCTTCCTGGGCTGCGGATGAGAAGCCTCGTCGTGGGGGGTGTGTCTGAAGACAAGGTGTCCGTGCGCCGCGGCTTCCGGGGCTGCATGCAGGTACCCCGCGCGTCCTCCCCGACCCCTGCCCTGGGCCTCCACGACGGGCTCAGAGGCGGCCGGCACCGCCGTTGGTGTCATGATCAGCCTGCTGGTTTTCAGAAAAGAGTTCGCTTGTCTAGTTGCCCACCCAACTTGAACACACCCTACTTCCCACTTACGGCCCTCCTCCTCCCTGCCTCCCCTCGAGCTCTGCACTGCCTCCCGGCCACCTCATCACCCACCTGCAGCCCTGCCTTCGTGTCCCATCCAGAGCCTCCGTCTGGCTGCCTGCAGCAGCCCCTGTCCTCACCTGCACGGGCCCCTCGCCCATCCCCTGGACCAGGTGCGCTAGCAGCAGCCCGAGGGAGCAGTTTATAACGGTGCTCCGCTCGAGTCCGCCTGCCCCCCGCCTCCCACTGCAGGCAGCGGTTCTTCGCGCCTGCCCCTGCGCTCTCGCGCCTCTGTCATCTGGCCCCACGGCGCCTTGCACGGTGCCTTGACTCTGGACCCGCTCTGCACAGCCCCCCGATTCTCCTGGGAGCCGCCCTGCCCTCCGTCTCCAGCAGCTGTTCCGCTTCCTGCTTGCTCCATCACCCTCACCATGGAATTATCAGAACATGGGATTATCCCGTCTTCATCCCAGACGGCCTGGACCCCGTCCTGGGGTTCACAGCTAGGGAGGGGCGGCAGTGCGTGCATCTTGGCCTCACTTTTGCAACAAGGGACCCAAGAGAATCTGGGGTTGAGAGAACCCCTGGCTCCCTTTTGGGGGTTCCTCTAGCCCTGAGGGACTGACTCTGCGCCCCCTTTCTGAAACACAGGGAGTGAGAATGGGGGAGACGGCCACCAACATCGCCACGCTGAACATGAACGACGCCCTCAAGGTCAGGGTGAAGGACGGCTGTGAGGTGGAAGACCCCTGCTCCTCCGGCCCCTGCCCTCCCCACAGCCGCTGCCGCAACACCTGGGACGGCTACGCCTGCGTCTGCGACAGGGGTGGGTGCCCGCCGGCCCTGCCCATGCCCGGCCGCGGGGCCGACGCCTTCGGTGCTCTAACCCACCGAGGCACGCCGAGCCGGGCGCTGGCTCCCCCGGCGCCTCTCTGTGGGCGTGTGGTGCCGGAGCTGTGCTCCGTAACCGAGGAGGGCCCCTGTGCTGTCTCTTCGCCTGGGCGCGGGGACATGCCCGCTGTGCCCTCCGGTCACACACTGACACGAGGGAGCGCTAGTGAAGGGCACACGCTTGGGGATGGCGTGCCGGGTGCTCGCCTTCGGCTGTCGAGGTGCTCGGCTGGTGCTGTCAGCTCCCCCAGTCTCCCGCCCCCGGCGGCCTGGAGGCCCTCTGCTCCATGTCTCCAGGTCGGACCCCCTGCGATCCCGAGGGCCTCTGCGGCTTGCGGCTTTCCTCCGCAGGGCAGCCTGGAAAGGGGGTCTCGGGGTGCCCGCAGATTGCGAACACAGCCTCACGCAGAGGGTCTCCCCACCCCCCGCCTCGCAGAATGCCGACCTGCAGTGTGAGAGGCGGGTCCTGGGGTGGGGTAACGCTGGCCTGTCCCCGCAGGGTACTTCGGGAGGAGGTGTGTGGACGCGTGTCACGTGAACCCCTGCAGGCACGTGGCGGCCTGCGTGCACAGCCCCGAGTCCCCGCGCGGCTACGTGTGCGAGTGCGGGTCCGGCCACTACGGGCAGTACTGTGAGAACAGGTGAGTGCTGCCCTCGCCAGCGGGCCCGCACGGTGCCCCTCCCGACCTGCCCTCTCCTCTCTGGTACTGAACCCCAAGTAGGCGTGGTACCTTTTGATCACCTCCATCTGATTCCCCCTTCATCACCACTTGGTGAATTTACAATAGCTTTGTTACGGTATTTAAAGGCCTCCCAGGTGGCTCAGTGGTAACGCATCTGCCTGCAAGGCAGGAGACACGGGAGATGTGGGTTCGATCCCTGGGTGGGGAAGATCCCCTGGAGGAGGAAATGGCAACCCGCTCCAGCATTCTTGCCTGGAGAATCCCATGGACAGAGGAGCCTGGCGGGCTGCCGTCCACGGGGTCACAGAGGGTTGGACACGACTGAGCAGCTAAACAGCAGCATATGGTTCTGGATAACAAGGACATACTTTTCAATTTGGCGTGAAATAAATGAGACTCCAACTGGGCATCTCTCACCAACCCCTGCCGAGCTCGTTTCCACCCCACAAATGCACAGCGGAGCTGCCCAGCCTGCCGGGTGATGGTGTGATGGAGTCAGGGAGGCCGAAGGGAGGGGGCACCTCCAGGGGGTGTTGCGGGGGGTACGTATGGCGGAGGGCAGAGCCACGAGCAGTGATGGGATGAGGCCTGTCTAAGGAGCTCAGAGGGTCAGTCAGTCCCCACCAGGGCTGGCACCTGCTGTCCCAGGCGGCTTCTGGACTGGGGAGACTCTCACGCCTGAGTGGAGGGCCTGCCTGCAAACTGGGAACAGAGCTCAGCTTTGTGGAGGCCACGGTGGCTCCGCAGAAAAGCCGTGGGGGGATCAAGGCCGGGTGTCAGAGAGCCTCCTGCCCTCGGGTGGAATGTGGCTCAAGCAGGTGGAAGCCAGAGGCCAGGGCACCGGCTGGGAGGCCGTGTGGCGTCCCTGGGGCCTGGCGCTGCTGTAGGGCAGGGCTGAGGAGGCAGGGGGAAGGGGCAGGATGCCAAGGCTCTGGGGTCCCCACCCTGTCGAGCAGCTGTCAACACCAGACTGGAGCCCACCCCTGTCCCGGTAGTGTGTATTCCCCTAGTGCGTACACAGTCAGTACTTAATAACTGCTGGTTAGGTGAACAGGTGGATGGAAAGCCGTCAGCCTGGGTAGTAAATGTAGGGCAGGGTTTCATTTTGTGGAGCCTGAAGGGCACGCGTGTTGGGTGGCGCTGGGTCACGGAGAGCCAGCCTGGTGTGAGGGTGGCTGTCACCCTCTCCGTGGGCCAGGCGTCCTGGCCGGGTGCTGGGCAGCGTGAACCTTCTGACATGGTGCTCGTGGGAGGCTGGGTCAGGGCGTCACCAGTGTCCTCCAGGGCAAAGGGAAAGTGGGCAAACCGCTGGAACAGCAGTAGGTAGACCCCTTCCAGACACGGGCCCCTGAAGGCTGGGCATAGCACGTGAAAGGCTAAGGCCCTCCGTGGAGGCAGCAGGGGGAAGCAGACCACTCAGAGGTGGGGGCGCCCAGATCTAGGCCGGCTGGGGCCCAGGCCTCCAACATCCCTCTGGTGCCACAAAGGGCATTTACGTACCTTCCACCTGCTGTCTGATTTCTCAACAGAATCGACCTCCCGTGCCCCAGAGGCTGGTGGGGGAACCCCGTGTGTGGGCCTTGCCACTGTGCGGTCAGCAAAGGCTTCGACGCCGACTGCAACAAGACCAGCGGGCAGTGCCAGTGCAAGGTGAGGCCTGCAGGCCGCAGGGACCCTGGGGAGGGAGGGCGCGCACTCGCGCCTGCCTGGGCAAGAGCACGCGGCGTAGGTGTTCACGGCGTCCACCCTGAGCACCCCAGGCCTGCTGGCTCAGCCCCGCCCGGGTCATCGGAAGCCGAGACATTCCTGTGAGTCTGGCTCATCTTCAGCACCAGCCATGGTTCTCCCCAGTTGGCCGTTTTTCTGGTCCTTTACCAAACCACCCAACAAGGACCCACATTCTTTCCTGGCAGTCCGGTGGTTAAGACTTAGCCTTTCAGTGCGGACGGTGTGGGTTCAGTCCCTGGTCGGGGAACTAAGATCCCACGTGCCTTGTGGCCAGAAAGCCGAAACATGAAACAGAAGCAATGTTGTTACAAATTCAGTAAAGACTGAAAAATGGCCCACGTAAAACATTTTAAAATATGTAAACAAATAAATATGGAAAGCGTTGCCCACTCCCCCCGCCTTGGAACCCTGTCGCCCTCATGCACGGCCTGTGTTCTCAGCCCAAATCACATGGAAACCCGGCCCCCTTGGCCTCCTGGAAACACCATGTACCTTCAGAATATTGTGTCAGTAATCGTCGTGAGCTGCCAGTAACTTGAATCCCGAAGGGAAGGTCTGTCCATAACAGTAGCTGCTCAGAGGGTCACGTGGTCTGCTGGCCGGGCTTGCCCTGCCCTCAGGGTGCTCTCTGCAGCCCCAGCGCTGTCTGACGTCTCCGTGTCGCTTGGGGTCTGAAGAATCATGAGGGCCCAGCAGAGCAGGACCACGCAAGCCACGTGGTGGTAGATGGNTCCTGGAAACACCATGTACCTTCAGAATATTGTGTCAGTAATCGTCGTGAGCTGCCAGTAACTTGAATCCCGAAGGGAAGGTCTGTCCATAACAGTAGCTGCTCAGAGGGTCACGTGGTCTGCTGGCCGGGCTTGCCCTGCCCTCAGGGTGCTCTCTGCAGCCCCAGCACTGTCTGACGTCTCCGTGTCGCTTGGGCTCTGAAGAATCATGAGGGCCCAGCAGAGCAGGACCACGCAAGCCACGTGGTGGTAGATGGGGTCGTAGCCTCCGTGGGGAGCAGGGCGGAGGGAAAGAGCGCACTTGGGGAAAAACATGCCTAGGTTTTTTTTTTTTTTTTTTCATAAAATAATTTTCTCAAAAGCAGAAAGGACTGTGAGCGGTGGCAGTGACATCCGTGCGCCCTCCCAGGGTGGCGGCTCACGTGTATGCCTCCCCTGGGCCCTGAAGGACATGTGGTTGGAACCCCCAGGGGACAGTTCCGTGTCCCTGTCCGACATGGAAGCCTGTGTCACTGTGTCCCGGGCCGCGAGTTGCCCAAGTCACCACCTGTCCCAGTTTCCAGCTGGCTACCCGTGGGCCTCGGGGGGCCGAGTGGCCTGGCAAAGGCGCTGTCCGTGAGCCGCCCAGCTGGGTGTCAGTCCAGGACTTTCCAAACTGAAGCCTGTGTTCCTGACCATCACCCTGACCTGCCTGATGACAGATGTGCAGACAGCTTCTAATTTTTTACAGTTTAAAGAACAAAACACGAAGCTCCATCTGCCCCCCTGGCGCCCTATGCATAGATCACCACCGAGACTCTGATCCTCTTTAGGACAGAAGCTGGCCCACAGGAAGCACTTGCTGAGATGTGAAAGAGGACGTCCCCGCCCCATCCAGTGCGGGGCCCCCAGGTGCCGTCGGCCTGGAGGCTGTGGGCGGACGGCAGCCGGGAGGCCGGCTGGCCGGCTGGAACCCTGACGTCACTCAGGACACGTGCTCCGGGGCGGGGCCTCTGCGGCGCTGACATCTGGCTCTGCTTCTGACTCCCGCAGGAAAATTACTACAGGCCCCCGGGGCAGGACGCCTGCCTGCCCTGTGACTGCTTCCCGCACGGCTCCCACAGCCGCGCCTGCGACATGGACAGCGGCCAGTGCAGCTGCAAGCCCGGGGTCATCGGACGCCAGTGCAACCGCTGCGACAACCCTTTCGCCGAGGTCACCGTCCTCGGCTGCGAAGGTCTGCACCGCCCTCGACCCGCTCAGGCCGTGTGGCAGGGACAGGCCACTGTGTGTCTGCCTCTGGGGGGGGGGGTGTGTGTGCACGCGTGCACTGCACTCTCCTGGGGTGTGGGGGGCACCCAATAGCCTCGTGATCCAATTGTATCTGCTTGGCTTTCTATGGCTGGCCCTCCAGGCGGCATGGGTCAGCGCCTGTGTCCCCCCTCCGCCCCCGTCCTCACTCCCGTGGTGGAGGTGTACGGGGTCCGGTTCTCCTGTGGGGTCAGGCTCCCTTCTGGGAGGAGCGTTCAGGGAGCACCACACACCTGTGTGCCAGGCTGAGTGCCTCCCCTCTGTCCCCAGTCATCTACAACGGATGCCCCAGAGCGTTTGAAGCTGGCATATGGTGGCCGCAGACCAAGTTCGGGCAGCCAGCAGCAGTGCCGTGCCCCAAAGGGTCTGTGGGTAAGTACCACGGGGTGTAGCCCATGGCATCCATTCCAGGCAGGATGGCCAATGGTGTGGGGCTTGCAGGAGGGCTGGCCAAGGCATCGGAGCTCACCGGATGTTCCGGGTTGAAAGAGTTCCTTTAGCCAAAGTGCCGGGGGAATGAGAACTTTTTCGTCAGTCGTAAATGGTAAAACCTGGGAAGAGCACTTGGAAAACGTGAAGAGCAGTGGCNAATGGTGTGGGGCTTGCAGGAGGGCTGGCCAAGGCATCGGAGCTCACCGGATGTTCCGGGTTGAAAGAGTTCCTTTAGCCAAAGTGCCGGGGGAATGAGAACTTTTTCGTCAGTCGTAAATGGTAAAACCTGGAAAGAGCACTTGGAAAACGTGAAGAGCAGTTGGCGGGAGGGTTGGGCGGGTCTCTTGGTAAGATGCAAGTGATGTCTGCACCCACACCTTGAGGGGCCTGGAAGGTCCAGGGAGATGATGCAGAAAGCGCCAGCCCCGAGTGGGAGCCAGGCGGGCCTGCCCCGCACGTGGACACTGTGGGCGCTCCAGAGACCACCCAGGCGATTTACCTTTTCACGGACTTGCTCAGCTGCCCACCCATAGCGACTGAGCAGCCCAGGTCGATTGTAAGGTTGTGAATGTCGGGCAGAAGCCGGCATGGCCCCAGACCTGAGGGAGGAGCTCTGTTGGCTTCGTGGCTGCAGCACCCACGGGCCCTGGGCCAGCCAGGGGTTGGTTCACAAGTCTGCTTTCGGGCTCGACGGGTCCTTCCCCGCTCCCTAGGAAACGCGGTCCGGCACTGCAGCGGGGAGAAGGGCTGGCTGCCCCCGGAGCTCTTTAACTGCACCACCGTCTCCTTCCTGGACCTCAAAGCCATGGTAGGTTACGCCCGGGGAATGCGCAGGAGGGCGCTGGGCATCCAGGCCCCCGGGATCGCGTAGGCCCAGGCCAGCCGAGTCCCAGGGCTGCTCGTCTGTTGGGCCCTCTGGGCAGGTGTCTCCACCTCCCTTTCCAGACCCTGGCCTGCGTCTGGGTCTGCAGACTCGGAGCCCCCGGGTGTGGGCCCCGTCCTCAGCTCCCCACACCTTATCCTGCCCCTCGCCCACCTGGCCTCTTTCTCCAGGCGCTGTTGAGCCTGACACGCCCTCCTTTTTTGTGCCGCGGCCATCTGGGGGTCTGGGGGTTTTTAAGTTCTCTTGAGAAGGGGGTTTCCACCAAAAGCGACAGGCCCTGTGTCCCGGGAAGGGCCCAGGGCTGACGTGGCGCTTGCTCCCCGACCCAGAACGAAAAGCTGAGCCGGAATGAGACGCGGATGGACGGGGAGCGGTCCCTGCGGCTGGCCCGGGCGCTGCGCAACGCCACGCAGCACACGGCCGCGCTCTTCGGCAACGACCTGCGGACGGCCTACCAGCTGCTGGGCCGCGTCCTGCTGCACGAGAGCAGCCAGCAGGGCTTCGAGCTGGCGGCCACGCGGGATGCCGACTTCCACGAGGTAGGAGGGTGGCAGGTGCGGGGCGGGGTCCAGGTGGGGCTGTGACCAGCCAGTGTGTCCAGTGTCCTCGGGGCAAGACTCCACTTTCCCGATGTGAGCTCAGTCCTGTTCATAGACTGGAAAGGGACTCCTGAGGGCTAGGAGCATCGCGGCAAAGGAGCAGGCCTGACGGGGAAGAGCGTGATGCCGTGCACACACAGCGTTCAGGGTGGTCTACCTGAGTCAGCCCGCTGCTTGCCACACGCATCCTCTGTGGAGCCCACTGTTGCCCAGCTTTACAGTTGAGGAATCTGAGGTCCAGGGGGCCCAGGGCACGCAGCCTGTAAGAGGTGGGCGCCAGGGTCTCCCGGCCCCTGAGGCCCCGGTTTCGGGTGGCCTGGCGTCTCCTGCCCTAGCGACAGCCCTGCGTCCTGTTTAATGACTGGTCCCTACGTCATCATCACGGCCGACATGGGTGAGGTCGCGGCCCGGCGCGGGTGGCGGACCCCCAGGGCCCACCGCAGAGAATGACCAGTGAGGAGGCACGCTCACCTAGCTTGTAAACTGCCCTTGTTTGGGGGCTGGCTGGCGTTGCCTCCTGTTTCCGCTTTACTCCTAAGGCCTCCTGGTCCACGCAGAGCCCCCAGGGACCCTCTCCAACCATGCAGGCCCCTGGGAAACCTTCCTAGCCATGCCGACCCCCACGGAACCTCCATGCAGAGTCCTCAGGGCCTCGGAGGGTACTGCCACCTGCATCTCAATCCAGGCCTGAGGGTTTGGGCCACGGGAGTTTTGTTCCCATTTCCAATTGTTCGCAAACAGAAGTTTCTCACCCTGCCTGCAGCCTGGGTTGTGGCCCCCGAGTCCCAGTGACACTCCGTGTCCTCACCACGCTGCCTCACTCACCTGCAGTGTTCGGGGAGGGCCGTCACCTGAACCGGAGCACACCAGGTGTCCTGGGCTGCCTCCTGGTGGGCTCAGCAGTGGCCGGGGTCCCCACGCCTGGCTCTCCTGGTAGGGTAGGGGTTGCCAACGTGACCGGGGCCGTTTCTGCCTGCCTCTCCCCTTTGCATCTCGAGGGGAAGCCCTGCAAGGATTCCCCGACCACGGAGGTTACACCCCAGCGCCTGTCCCCATCGCTGACCGTCTGGGCCCAGCCTGGTCCTGAAGGCTCCCCAGAGCCCAGGCCCCGTCTCGTCAGTCAGGCTCCTGCGGGCCGGCTGCACGTGAGCTGAGTGCCGTCTGTCCATCCGAGCAGGACGTCGTCCGGGCGGGCAGTGCCCTCCTGGCCCCGGCCACCAGGGCCGCCTGGGAGCAGATCCAGCGCAGCGAGCCCGGCACCGCGCAGCTGCTGCGGCGCTTCGAGGCCTATTTCAGCAACGTGGCCCGGAACCTGCGCAGGACGTACATGCGGCCCTTCGTCATCGTCACGGCCAATATGGGTGAGGCCGCAGCCCGGCGCGAGGGGGCCCCCCAGGGCCCATCAGCAGTGTCGCCCCCCCGGCCACGTGTCGGGGAAGGGTCGATGCAGGGAGCATTTGGTGGTTCGGAAGGCCTGCGGACCTGGGTGTGGGGCTGCCCGGGGAGGCGGGCTCCAGGGTCTGGCCATAGGTCCAGCCTCCAGGCTCAGGCAGAGGCACAGACCCCGGAGGGGCAGAGACAGTCCGCTGGTACCGGGCACAGGGGAATGCCCATACCCACCGTGCCAGGCCAGGCGCTGAGCCGTCCACACAGCAGACCAAGTCACCCCGGGGACCCAGGACGCGCTATTCTGGGCTCGGGGCTTAAACAGTCAGCTTCCTTCCTGGGGAGGAGGCCCTGATGTAGGGCCAGCCCCACCTGCCCAGACAGGGAGACGCTGGAGAGGGCCATCCTGCACGTGGGGCTTCTGGTCTCTCTCCTGTGTTTTCTAAGCTCCCCCGTGGGGCCTCAGGCAGCACCCAGCATTGCTTCTTCCCTCAGAGTCGCCCCTTAATTTCCGCAATCATCTGTCTCCAGAGGGCTGAGCCTTTAACCTAGAGCTGGCATGGACCCTCAGGCTCCCGGGGAGGGGCCTCACTGCCAACCAGATGCTCACGCTGAGCTCACCTGAGCCCGGGACGCTGGGGTGGAGGAGGGCGTGGGACGCTGTCGTCACTAGGGATGACACTAGGGAGGGAAGGGTGCATGCCCGGGGTCCCTGCCTCCATCTGTGGAGAAGGTCTGGCAGAGCCGGCCTGCAGACTCCCGGGGCAGACAGGACGCAGGCACCCGAGGGGCGCCTGGTGCAGCCGCTGTGCCCCACCCAGCCCCTTCGAGAAGCTGGTCCTGGCCAGGCCTCTGCCTTCACACCCTCCAGCATCCACCTCGGTGCTCTGGGGTGGGGATCCTCCCCTGCCCTGGACCTAGAGTGTCCTCCTGGGTCCTCCATGTGCTGGGCCCAGCCGCCCCTGCCTCTCGCGTTCCAGGGCTCCCACTGCCCCTGCCTCTGGCTGCTGGGTGGGAGCGCCCCCCTCTGCTGTGCACCCCTTCACAGAGGGGGCTTAAATCAAACAGCTCAGCAGCATGACTTGGGGGGCTGTCCCTGGAGCCTGCAGGGGTGGCCGTCAGCAGGCGCACAGCTGCAGGGAAATGACACTCCTGTGAGGGGGTGAGGGGCGCCCCTCCTGAAGCTCCTCAGGTCCCCAGGCCAGGCCCGGCTGTCCGACTCAGCCGGAAGTGGGCGTCAGTTCTGTTCAAAGGAGATGGTGACCAGGGACTGTCCTTCTGGGCTGTTCGGAAGCATCAGGAGTCTGGGCGGGCTCTCTGTGGGGGGCGAGGGGCGGGGGCCGTATGTGATGAGGCTCCCTGTCCCCCTAGTTCTTGCCGTCGACGTCTTCGACAAGCTGAACTTCACGGGAGCCCGCGTGCCGTGGCTCGAGCACCTCCAGGGCGAGGTCCCCAGAGACCTGGAGTCCTCGGTGCACTTCTCGAAGGACTTCTTCAAACCCGCTGAGAAGAGAGGTGAGGCTGAGGAGACGTGGGAGCTCCCACGGGGGCGGCTCGGCCTGCCGTGGCCCCCGCCCTCTGCCCTGCACCCTGCAGCCGGGCGTTCGCCGGCCCCCAGGGAAAGGCAGCCACGGGGCTGCCTTACCGAAACTGGCTGGTTTATAACATGATGATGCGGTGAACACCCACACTGTGTGTGAGCTAGTCTTCCTTGAGCAGTGAGAAGCTGCCTCTCCACGGAGGGGAAACTTTAGACTCCTCCCCGACCCCCCAAAACCCAAGCAGAGCCATCGGAGTGCGGTCCTCCAGTCCTCAGTTAGGACTCGTGCCACACAGCTTAAACACAGCGAATTTTCTTAAAGTATTTTTCACAGATCTGTTCCAGCTGCTGAAACCATCTCTCCCAAATAGGGACTTGACAATTCAACGGACAGTTTAAAATTTGAAACCTTTTTAGTCAATTTGCTTTGTCAGTTATACGCGTATTATTCAGAAATGTTAAAAACTTTTAAAGTTTTACACTGATGTAGGATATTATTGTTTAGTCTTGTCCAACTCTTTGTGACCCCATGGACTGCAGCACACCAGGCTTCCCTGTCCTTCACCATCTCCCGGAGCCTGCTCAAACTCATGTCCATCGAGTCAGTGATGCCATCCAACCATCTCATCCTCTGCTGTCCCCTTCTCCTCCTGCCCTCAGTCTTTCCCAGCATCAGGGTCTTTTCCAGTGAGTTGGCTCTTCCCGTCAGGTGGCCAAAGTATTGGCGCTTCAGCTTCAGCAACAGTCCTTCCAATGAATATGCAGGATTGATTTCCTTTAGGATGGGTTGGTTGGATCTCCTTGTAGACCGAGGGACTCTCAAGAGTCTTCTCCAGCACCACAGTTCAAAAGCATCCATTCTCTGGCGCTCAGCCTTGTTTATGGTCCTACTCTCACAGATATTTGCTGTTAATTTTTTAATGTGCTAATTTACCAGTTAAACTTTGTATGTATGCATAGGAAAAAAATATAGGGTTCAGTACTAAGACCTAAGACTAAATATTTTAAAAAGTAGGATCATGGCATCCGGTCCCATTAGTTCATGGCAAACAGAAGGGAAAAGGTGGAAGCAGTGACAGATTCCCTCTTCTTGCCTCTAAAACCACTGTGAATGGTGACTGCAGCCATGAAATCAGAAGACGGTTGCTTCTTGGCAGGAAAGCGATGACAAACCTAGACAGCCTGTTGAAAAGCAGAGACGTTACTCTGCTGGCAAAGGTCCGTGTAGTCAAGGCTATGATCTTCCCAGTGGTCATGTACGATTGTGGGAGCTGGACCATAAAGAAGGCAGAGTGCCAGAGAATTGATGCCTTTGAACCATGTGCTGGAGAAGACTCCTGAGAGTCCCTTGGACAGCAAGGAGATCAAACCAGTCAGTCTTGAGGGAGATCAACCCTGAGTATTCACCGGAAGGACTGATGCTGAGGCTGAAGCTCCGTATTTTGGTCACCTGATGTGAACAGCAGACTCACTGGAAAAGTCCCTGATGCTGGGAAAGATTGAGGGCAGAACCAGAAGAGGGCATCAGAGGATGAGATGGCTGGACGGCATCACTGATGAAAAGAACGTGAATTTGGGCAAAGTCTAGGAACAGTGAGGGATAGGGAGGTCTGGCGTGCTGCAGTCCAGGGGGTCGCAAAGAGCTGGACACGACTGGGTGACTGAACAACATCACCAACTCTCTGGGCTCCAGACGTCCACAGAGGGCCCTGAAGCGCAGCCCCCGTGGCTACAGTGGGGTAGGCACCTGTGTGTGACTGCCCATGCTTTGGTGTCTCGACCTAAACTCAGGCTCTTTCTCTGTGAGGGCGTCCGCCTTTCTGCCTCTGAACTGGCCCCTGGGTCGCCTCTCTCGGGGCCTGTGGCATCAGGAGTGGACACGCACGAGGCCATTTGCTTTAGGAAGCCCCGTGGGAGAAGCTTCTGGTGCCTGCTCCCCTGCTCGCCTTGGGAAGCCTCGGCTGACGCCCTGGCCCCCTGCACGTGCCCTTTACTAAGTATGGCATTTACTTAAGTTGCCACAATGTCAGTTGACCAGCACAGTCAGCCCGTGGTAAGCCTGCCGATTCCCTTATTGGTAAGACCCCACCCGGGGCCTCTGAGGCCTCTCCCCCCGATCATGGCAGCAGAGGGAAGACCCTCTCCCACCACCCGCCTCTCTGGAGCCCACGCTCCGGGCGATGTATGCTGGGTGGAGATGCCTCCCAAGCTGACCTCTGGACAAGGCCCAGCGGGCACCCTGTGGGTTGTTGGAAACGTGGGTGAGTGTGGCTGTGAGCCTCCCGCAAGGATGGAAGGGAGTTGCTTCCTGCGCGTCCTAGCGGTCTCCGGGGGCCCACGTGAGTGGAATCGACAGTGTCCCACTGGATTCTCAGGAGCATCATGTCCTCGGGCTCACCCGCTGTGGCCCATGCCGATGGACCACGTTCTGCCAGCCCGTCGTCCGTGCAGGGACACCTGGGCTGCCCCACCTCGTGGCTGCCGTGACTCAGGGGGCCGTGAGCGCGGTGTGCAAGCCTCGGTGGAGCCCTTGCTCCCGGCTCTTCAGGACACATCCAGAAGTGGGGCTGCAGGGTCCTGGGCGGTTCTCTTTGTGCTTCTGAGGAGCCACCTAGGGTTTTCCACAGAGCCTCCATGGATTTCACCAGCTCGAGGAGAAAGCGGTCTGGTGGGATCACAGATGTCTGGGCCCCATCCTCACTCTGTGCTTCTGTTGCAGAGGGCCCCACGGCAAGACCAGCCGGTCGCAAGACTACCCCCCAGACGGTGCGCCCGTGGCCCAGCGCCGAGACAGAGGCCCCGTCCAGGAGGCGGAAGAGACACCCTGAGGAGCCTGGGCAGTTCGCCATCGCCCTGGTCCTCATCTACCGGACCCTGGGGCAGCTGCTGCCAGAGCACTATGATCCGGATCACCGCAGCCTCAGGTAAGGCTGACTCCAGGAGGTGGGGTGGGGAGATTTCCAGAAGGTTCCAAGGCGCCTGTAAGTCAGAATCTCGACCACCAGAACACCTGTACAAGGACACTGCACAGTGACCCCGGCTCCAGGCCAGAGACTGCTGCCCCGTGATCTGCCTCGGCAGGCGTTCTGAGTGTGCCTGGTGTTTCTGCCAGGGTGCCCCTCCAGACACATGCCCCCGGCTCGGCCGTGTCACTCCTGGTTGGAGCATCTGCCCCCTTGCCCCGGCCTGCCACCAGCTGCCAGGGACCCCAGCCCCAAGCTGTTGTCATCCAGTCACTCAGTCGGGTCTGACTCTGCGACCCCGTGGACTGCAGCACCCCAGGCTCCTCTTTCACCATCTCCCGGAGCTTGCTCAAACTCATGTCCATCGAGTCGGTGATGCCACCCAACCATCTCATCCTCTGTTTCCCCTTCTCCTCCTGCCTTCAGTCTTTCCCAGCATCAGGGTCTTTCCCAGTGAGGTGGCTCCTCTCACCAAGGGCGGCTCAGTGAACATTGGCTGAAGAATCAAGAGCCACCCAAGGGCTTTGAGGCCTGAGCAGAGGCAGGCACCCATGGAGGCTTGGCTCTTTTCAGCCTTCGGGTCACTTTGCAGCTCTCCTGCCCGGGGCTGCGGTCCTCACGTGCACCCCTCCTGGGGGCTGGATTGAGAGGCCTCCCAGAGCCACAAGCGCAGCATCGCGTTCCTTTTCCGGGACGTTCCCTGCAGGCCAGGGTTCTCCGGTTCTGTTATAGGCTGCAGAGCCCGACACTTGCTCGCTCACTCCTTTCTTCGTGTTGAATTTCCAGAGTCCACCTCTGTCCCAGAGGGGCGTGTGCTCGCCTATCCGTGGTTAAACCTTCACCAAGCCCGCAGCCCACCTCCTCCCCCCAGCCCGTCACATGCTCTCGAGGGCAGAGGCCCTGAGCTCGCATGCTTGGTCCGGTCCCTCCTGAGAGACCCCCGAGCTATGTCCTCTGGGGGCCACAGGCGGGTTTGTCCTGGGGTCTACTTTCTGCCTGCAGGCTGCCTAACCGGCCCGTCATCAACACGCCGGTGGTGAGCACAGTGGTGTACAGCGAGGGGGCCCTGCTGCCCACCCCCCTGGAGAGGCCCGTCCTGGTGGAGTTCGCCCTCCTGGAGACCGAGGAGCGTACCAAGCCGGTCTGTGTGTCCTGGAACCACTCCATCACGTAAGGGTGACGTCACCCCCTGCCCCCAGCGCTGCGTGTCTCTGGGGGGCTTTGTTGAGGTGGGGTGCCTGCCCACAGGTCCCCAACACTGCTGGCAGAGCGTCCTGGGGCAAGGCACTCGTCTGTGGTCCCTCTCTTCCCTTTCAGTCCCTCCTGGGACGTCAGAGCCCTCCATGAGCACAAGTGCACATGCGTGTACATGCATGCACACCTGGGAACAGATGTGTGCACACGCACCCAGTTATGACTATGCACTGTGCGTGAATGCACGTGGACACAGGCCTGGAAACGCAGATGTGCACATTGTGTACACACTGCACA
The DNA here is from genome assembly GCA_006408585.1 of Antidorcas marsupialis. Classification (NCBI taxonomy): domain Eukaryota; kingdom Metazoa; phylum Chordata; class Mammalia; order Artiodactyla; family Bovidae; genus Antidorcas; species Antidorcas marsupialis. The sequence continues at coordinate 5,613 of SJYB01006573.1, read as the reverse complement.
GGCACGCTCGGGGGTCTCCCGAGAAGCCCAGCGTGGGGACGGGGTCACTCCCCTGCAGGGCTCTTGCCAGCAGGCGCCCTGGCCACCACCAGACAAGGTGGGGGCTTGTTCTGGACACATAGGGGTGGGAGTCAGAGACTGGGTCCAGGGTCCTCCCACACTGACAGTGGGAAATCCCAGATGTGAGGGAGGGGTCCCCGTAGCAGACCAGGGTCCCTGACCTCAGCTGTCCCACCCCGGAGACCCACATGGCAGCTGCTGAGGCTGGCTTTACCGCTCAGAGGCCCCGCCCGCAGCAGCAGCATCCGTCTGCCTCCAACCCCCGCGCACCACGCTTGCACCCGGGACAGAGCCCTGAGCTCGCTCCAGTGCAGCCCAGACCTTCCCTGACATGGCGGCTCCGCTGGGCGGCGGGGTGTCTGCCACAGGGGTTCTGCAGGCCGTGGGCTGGCACTCCCGCTGCGAAGCAGGTTTGGCTCGGCACAGACCACACGTCACTCCCCCTCCTAGTTTTTCCAAATTCTAGTTAACGAGCAGCCAGCGTAGCGCCTGGAGGGTAGCAGACGCTTGGCTTACAAAAGAGAATGAAGGGCCCCTTTGATGAGGAGGGTGGCGCTGAGGTCTGTCTGGCGCGCGCTGGGCCCGGCTGTCTCTCGTGGTCACTTGATTGGGCCCCGGCAGTTAGCCGGTGCGCTAATGATCCGCCCTCCTTTGTGGTGCACCTGCCGGCCTGGACCTTCATGTTCTTGGCAAATGCATGTGAGCCTTCACATCCCATTTCGCAGATGAATAGACTAAGGATCAGAGACGTCGCTCGGCTTTCCCAGAGGCAGGAGGGCAGGGCCCTGCGGCAGCCTGTCATCTGGGGCTTCCCTTCAGTAAAAGAGGGTAATGAGGGGGCCCCGCTTCCAGGCGGCTGCCATAAAACTGTGAGCAATCTGAAAATGAGAGTGTGGAAGGGTCCGTCAGGTCGCTTCTTAAATCACCGAGACTCCAAAGGAGACTGAGCACAAAGTGGCTATTTGAACAACCGACTCGTGTCTCAAACAAAGAGGCCCGTGACGCCCGCTGAAGTCTCGCCGCTGGATGGGGCACGAGGCGTGAACTTCCGCGGGTGCTTGTTAGAGGCCTGGGAAGGGGAGGGAGAGGGTTCACACGGTCGCCGGGGCGGCCAGGCTGCGGTCCCCACAGCGGGGACAGTGGCTCCTGGCCAGGGCGCAGCAAGGATGTTGCCTGGGCTCCAGCGGGGCGGGAAGGCCTCGGAGGCCCCTCCTCACCCCCTTTTCCTCTGCAGCACCGGCGGGGCTGGAGGGTGGTCGGCCAAAGGCTGTGAGCTGCTGTCCCGGAACCGGACCCACGTCGCCTGCCGGTGCAGCCACGCCGCCAGCTCGGCCGTGCTCATGGACGTCTCCCGGCGTGAGGTGGGCTCCACCCCCAGGGCGGCCCCTGCCCACCGGGCCAGTGTGTCCAGGGACCCATCCCTCTGGAAAATCAGCCTGGCCCCCATGCCTACCCCTCTGTGAGCTCTGCCTCTCCTTCTAACGGCTCTGAACAAACCGAAGCCACAACTGCAAACTGGTTCCAGGAGGGCTGGCCAGACTCTGTTAGGAGTCCCATAATAAAACCCCCCGGAAGGGGTTTTCAGAGAGGCCACACTGTAAGTTAAAAACTGTGATGGCCGCCCCGAACCTCAGGCTAGAGGGAAACTCCTGGAATATACACCTCACTTCAAAGCAGGATGTTCAGCAGTCTGTTAGGTAATGCGGTTTCTGCTGTATGTAAAATTTTAGGGACGAGACCAGGCGGTAACAATAGAGTTATTTTCCTGCGATGCCATGCACACCGCCCCTAGGATGACAGAGGAGGCTCGGTCAGGAGCCGCAGAGCAGTGGGCAGCTGATGTTTAACCTCCAGCCTTCAGTGGCCTCCGTGGGCCTCGGATGAGGCCGTGGGGCCTGGGGGCAGGGTGGGGCCGGCCGTGGGGGCATGTGCTGGTGTCAAGGAGCTGGCCCGGCGCCTTGGGGACCTCACCTTGTATTCAGGCCTGCCGTGTGCCCCAGGCAGCCCGGCCACCGTCCCTCCCAGGTCTCCCCGTCTGCAGCGGCCCAAGTGTCTGTCACGTTCTCGGGAGGTGAGTCAGCCACAAGCTGCTGCTGACAGGGCGTCAGAGTGTCAACAGCAGAGACTGCGCCTCTGGGCGCTAGGACGGCAAGGCTCCTGTGGGCAGGGGCACTTTCCAGCGGGAAGCACTGGGCTGCGGCCTGGACAGGGTTAACTGTGAATCATCTTTGTCCACCCGGGGGCAGGTTCGGGGGTCCCCTGATGGCCAGGAAGCCGGGCAGCACCAGGAGCAGCCTGGCTGGCAAAGGGAGCAGCAGGCAGTCCTGGTAGAAGAGGTTAGACGAGAGTAGCAGTCAAGGCCCCCACGCCCGGGAGCTTCGAAGCCAGAGGCCTGTGAAGAGCCCCCTGCCTCGGGGAGTGTGTGCGGCACACTTCCGGAGCAATCAGTGCCCCCCAGCACTCCCCCGGCCCCCCAGGCCTGGCTCCTCACTTCCCCCAGGCAGCCCGGCTCACAGCTCTGTGCACGTTCAGAACAGTGCTTTCTAGAAGTTACCATAGAACTGGTTTGTTTGTTTCCCAAGTGCCAAACCTCCACTGGGCTCCAGACCCTAGACGGGTGTCCTATTTTGAAAAATATTTGAAAAAAAAAAAATCAGAGGGGACGACTGTGGTTTCCTGCAGCTCTGACACCTCTTGTTTCTTGTGTGAACTGAGACGGTTTGAAGGTCTCTCAGCTCAGAATTGGCTCTGTACCTGCCAGACAGCACGAGTTAGGCTTGAAGATTTTGGGTCTTTTTTTGCTTTTTAGTCTGTTTTCACTATGGCAAAACACACCTAACGTGAACGTCGCCGTCTCGGCCGAGTCTGAGCGTGCAGGTCACAGGCACTGTGTCCGCCCACGGCGCTTGCAGCCGTCCCCCGGCATCTGTCAGCCCGACTGCTCGCTTCACTGTTGTTCTTGGTTTCGGCTCCCCTGAGAGCCACGTGGTAGCCGCCCTGGCTCCTGTCCCCGTGATTAAGCGTCAGTGTGTCTCGATTGTGCGAAAGCGCCGTCAAAGCCACGGCCCTGACATGCCCTCCCGCCCTCGGCCCGCCCGCCCGCAGCACGGGGAGGTCCTGCCTCTGAAGATCGTGACCTACGCGGCCGTGTCCTTGTCGCTGGCTGCGCTGCTGGTGGCCTTCGTGCTCTTGGTGCTGGTGCGGACGCTGCGCTCCAACCTGAACGGCATCCACAAGAACCTCATCGCCGCGCTTTTCTCCTCCCAGCTGGTCTTTGTCATTGGGATCGCCCAGACCGAGAACCCGGTGAGGACCCTGCCCCCAGCCCCCTGTGGGGCCACCTGGCGNGCGAAAGCGCCGTCAAAGCCACGGCCCTGACGTGCCCTCCCGCCCTTGGCCCGCCCGCCCGCAGCACGGGGAGGTCCTGCCTCTGAAGATCGTGACCTACGCGGCCGTGTCCTTGTCGCTGGCTGCGCTGCTGGTGGCCTTCGTGCTCTTGGTGCTGGCGCGGACGCTGCGCTCCAACCTGAACGGCATCCACAAGAACCTCATCGCCGCGCTTTTCTCCTCCCAGCTGGTCTTTGTCATTGGGATCGCCCAGACCGAGAACCCGGTGAGGACCCTGCCCCCAGCCCCCTGTGGGGCCACCTGGCGCTCACATGGCCGACCTTTCTCCAGGGCTGGAGCTGGAGGGGTCCTCCCACCCATTCTTGGGGCCAGGCGGCGTGTCTGCAGCTGTTTCCAGGGATGGGTGAGGCTGGGAGTCTGGTGGGAAGCTGGGGACCCAGGCTCAGCACGTGGGCCTGTTGCTTTGCCCTCGGCAGGAATCTCCCTGCAAGGTCACCTTGGGAGCCAAGGGCTCTGTGCACATCAACTCTCACTTTCGTGATCCCGACGCTTGTGATTGTATCAGAGAGTGCACTTGTGAGACCCCAGAGTCCTGCGAGCTGTCACTTGAGCCTGAAGCCATCCCTGCTGGGCCGTGTCTCCCAGCCCTGCATTTTCTGGGGAGTCACAGCCATACTGTCCGTGAAAACACTGGTGTTCAGGACAGGCCAGAACTCGGCGATGCGGTGGTCCTGGGTTGGCAGGGTGACGAGAGAAGGGAGCTTGCAGAGAGAATCGTGGGGGAGAAGAGGGAGGGTGAACGTCAGTGTGGTCAAGTTAAATACGGGGCATCTCGCTCAAGCCACCCAGGTCACGTGGGCTCCTGGGGCATCACATGGGTTCGTGGGGTGTTACCTAGGCTCCTGGAAGTTATCGTTAGGTGATTATACATCTGATATGATGGACCTCACAGAAAAATCCAGACCAACCTACAGACACGTTATAAGAAATAATTAAAGAGTTTAGCAAGGTAGCTGCCTATTATGGAGCTAGATGTATATAATCAGTTGCATTCTTGCCCACCAGCCACAGTGTATTTAAAAGGTAATGTACAAAGGAGGGGGTGGAAACGACAGCACTTGGAGAGCCTGGTCGAGACTGAGGTAGTTTGGCTTCAGGGAGGAGAGGGTAAAAGATGCTGGCTGCAGCAAGAGCAGGGCCAGGGTGCAGGCACTTCTGTAGGATGTGAGGGGTCTGAGTCCCAGAGGGATGGCTGTCAGGGCTGGGTCGAGGTGCCTGGGGCAGGGGCCTGCCCTGGAGGGGAGAGGAAGGCACAAAGGAGGAGGGAGGCATGTGGCTTGGTCCCCGGCTGGCTGCTAGTGGCTTTTCCTTTTTCCCAAAGAGGTTTTCAGAGACCAGGGGTCACAGCCCCTTGATGGGGCAAGGGCTCTGTGCGCAAGGTTTTGCCTGCGTGCTCTAGCTCTTGGCAACCTCCCTGGGGCCCTGGAGGGTGGCAGCATTCCTGCTCACAGGTCGGGAGCCCTGGGGCCGGCCAGGTTGGGTAACCCGGCTCAGGGCCGACAGTTCATCGTGTCTGAGTTCATGGGTCCATCACTAAATGGTGAGCCCGATGGCCCTGGGACGTGAGGCCAACTGACCATCACATGTGCACACGTAGTGACGGCAGGAAGTCCAGAGTTACTCACCTGATCGAATCTCTCCCGCGGTGAGCAGTGGGCCCTTAGCCGTTCAGTTCTGTTCCAGCTGCCGCCCGCTGCTGACACAGGTGTCATCCCTCCATCCCTCATGCAGTGAGGACTCGAGGTTGTCACTGTTAAATCTGCGCAAGACCCAGACCCTGGAAGCGCTGCAGTCTCCATCCGCTGTTTCAGACGCAGACATGGGTGGGGGTCAGGAGTGTCGGTGCCAGCCTGGCACCGCAGGGGCTGACGGGAGCGCTGCGCCTGCCCAGAGGATGGCCGAGCGGGGCGGTCCTGTCGCTGTCCGGTGCGAAGGACCTCTGGTCATCTCTGTTGGCAGGCGGCCCTGTGCCACGGACAGCCGTGGCCACGTTTCAGTAAACGGACGGTGGTGACAGGGGAGAGGGTGGGTAGGGCTGAGCCTGGAGGTCAGAGGGGCATCTTCCTGGGGTCGGGGGTGCAGCCGCCGCCAGGACGGAGGCGGGGGTGCAGGAGGAGAGGCCCAGGCGTCTGGACCTTGCGAGCG
>SJYB01006572.1:0-26311 GCA_006408585.1 Antidorcas marsupialis | reverse complement strand
TTATTTTTCTGTTATATTCAGTAATTATTTTTTGTTCTGCATATAGTTGATATCATACTGTATTTTTCTTTCTCTGAGTTACTTCAGTTAGTGTAGTATCCTCCAAGTCCATCTTGTTGCAAATGGCAAGATTTCATTATTTTCATGGCTGAGTAGTGTTCCATCATATATATATATACATATATACACACACACACACACACACACACATATATAAGCTGCTATAAACATTGAAGTGAATGTACCTATCTGGATTATAAGTGTTTCATCTTTTACGGACATGTAACCAGAGTGCAATTTCTGAACCGTGTGGGTGTGTGCTTAGTCACTCAGTCATGTTTGACTCTCTGTATCCCCATGGAGGCACCTGCCAGTCTCCTCTGTCCATGGAATTTTCCAGCCAAGAATACTGGAGTGTGTTGCCATTTGCTCCTCCAGGGGATATTCCTGACCCAGGGATCAGAACCTGTACCCTCGTGTCTCCTGCATTGGCAGGTGGATTTTTACTGCTAGCGCCACCTGGGAAGACACTTCTGAGTCATATGCTATTTACATTTTTAGTTTTTTGAGAAACCTCCATACTGTTTTCCATAGTGTCTGTACCAATGTAAGTTCCTATCAGTGTGCAAGGATTCTCACTTCTTCATATCCTTGTCAACATTTTTTGTCTGTGTTCTTTTTAATGATAGCCATTCTGAGATGTGTGAAAAATTCTGAAAGAGATGGGAATACCAGACCATCTTACCTATCTCTTGAGAAACCTGCATGCAGGTTAGGAAGCAACAGTTAGAAATGGACATAGAACAACAGACTGGTTCCAAATAGGAAAAGGACTACATCAGGGCTGTATATTGTCACCCTGCTTATTTCACTTATATGCGAAGTACATCGTGAGAAATGCTGGGCTGGATGAAGCACAAGCTGGAATCAAGATTGCAGGAAGAAATATCAATAACCTCAGATATGCAGAAGACACCACCCTTATGGCAGAAAGTGGCAGAAAGTGAAGAAGAACTAAAAGCCTCTTGATGAAAGTGAAAGAAGAGAGTGAAAAAGTTGGCTTAAAGCTCAACATTCAGAAAACTAAAATCATGGCGTCCAGTCCCACCACTTCATGGCAAATAGATGGGGAAACAGTGGAAACAGTGGCTGACTTTATTTTGGGAGGGGCTTCAAGATAACTGCAGATGGTGTTTGCAGTCATGAAATTAAAAGATGCTTACTCCTTGGAAGAAAAGTTATGACCAACCTAGACAGCAGATTAAAAAACAGAGACATTACTTTGTCAACAAAGGTCCATCTAGTAAAGGCTATGGTTTTTCCAGTGGTCATGTATGGATGTGAGAGTTGGACTATAAAGAAAGNTGTTTGCAGTCATGAAATTAAAAGATGCTTACTCCTTGGAAGAAAAGTTATGACCAACCTAGACAGCAGATTAAAAAACAGAGACATTACTTTGTCAACAAAGGTCCATCTAGTAAAGGCTATGGTTTTTCCAGTGGTCATGTATGGATGTGAGAGTTGGACTATAAAGAAAGCTGAGCACTGAAGAATTGATGTTTTTGAACTGTAGTGTTTGAGAAGACTCTTGAGAGTCCCTTGGACTGCAAGGAGATCCAACCAGTCCATCCTAATGGGGATCAGTCCTGGCTGTTCATTGGAAGGACTAATGTTGAAGCTGAAACTCCAATACTTTGGCAAATACCTGATGCAAAGAGCTGACTCATTGGAAAAGATCCTGATGTTGCAAAAGATTGAAGGTAGGAAGAGACGGGGATGACTGAGGATGAAATTGTTGGATGTCATCCCTGACTCAATGGACATGAGTTTGGGTAGGCCCCAGAGTTGGTGATGGACAGGGAGGCCTGGTGTGCTGTGGTTCATGGGGTCACAAAGAGTCGGACACGACTGAGCGTCTGAATGAAGTTAACTGAACTGATGTGTGAAATAATACTTCACTGTGGTTTAATTTGCCAGAACAATCTTGAGAAAGGACAGAGCTGAAAGTTTCAACTTTCAAGATTTCAGAGTGCTTCAAACTACAGTGATCAAAACAAGAGACAAAAGCAGACACAGAGTTCAATGTAACAAAACAGAGAGCCCAGAAATAAACCCACACACTATGGTCCATTAATCTATGATCTTAAAAGTGGCAAAAATATGCAGTTGGAGAAGGCGGTCTCTTCATTAAATGATGCTAAAAGAATTAAAAAGCTACATATAAAAGAATAAAATTAAAACATTTTCTAACACATATACTTTTAAAGGTATACTCAAAATGGATTAAAGACCTGAATATAAGACTGAAACCATAAAACTAAAGGGAAGTATAGGTAGAACACTCTATGACATAAATCATAGCAATATTTTTAAATGTATCATAATTAAAAGTATTTTCGCAACAATGGAAGCTATAAACAAGATGAAAAGATATCCTGAATGGGGGAAAATATTTGCTAATAATATGTTTGATAAAGAGTTAATATCCAAAATACATACATAGCTCATACAATTAAAAAAGGAAAAAATAACTAATTCAAATTAAAAGAAGACCCAACGGAATTTTTTTCAAAGAAAACATGCAGTTGGTCAAGAGNCTTCATTAAATGATGCTAAAAGAATTAAAAAGCTACATATAAAAGAATAAAATTAAAACATTTTCTAACACATATACTTTTAAAGGTATACTCAAAATGGATTAAAGACCTGAATATAAGACTGAAACCATAAAACTAAAGGGAAGTATAGGTAGAACACTCTATGACATAAATCATAGCAATATTTTTAAATGTATCATAATTAAAAGTATTTTCACAACAATGGAAGCTATAAACAAGATGAAAAGATATCCTGAATGGGGGAAAATATTTGCTAATAATATGTTTGATAAAGAGTTAATATCCAAAATACATACATAGCTCATACAATTAAAAAAGGAAAAAATAACTAATTCAAATTAAAAGAAGACCCAACGGAATTTTTTTCAAAGAAAACATGCAGTTGGTCAAGAGGCACTTATAAAGATGTTCAAAGTTGTTAATCTTTAAAGAAACATAAATTATATCCTTTTCTTTCTTAAAAGACACTGTTTTATGTATTAAATTGCTTAGTTTTTTTGTTTGTTTGTTTGTTTGTTTTCATTTGAAAGACCGTATTGTTGTTGTTCAGTCAGGTCAGAGTATTTGCACCCCATTGCCTGCAGCAATTATCTACCAGAGTTTGTGCAAATTCATATCCATTGAGTCCATGAGGTGAGGTGAGGTGAGGTGAAGTCGCTCAGTTGTGTCTGACTCTTTGCAACCCTGTGGACTGTAACCTACTAGGCTTCTTCACCCATGGGATTCTCCAGACAAGAATACTGGAGTGGATTGCCATTTCCTTCTCCAATTGAGTCCATGATCCTATCTAAATATCTCATTTAATTGGCTATATTATAGCACACTTTTCCATTCTGGTAAGTCTCTAACACAAGGAGGGATAATTTAGGTACTAACTGGTAGCAGAGTTGTTTCTTTCTTTTCAATGAATAACTATTTTTATTTATTTATTTATTTAACCTGCTCTCTCTATCATTCGTGTATTCCTCTTTTTCCCTGGTAAGGTTGTTCAGTGTGAAGAAGCTAAGAATTCCAAATACTTGTTTATATGTGATTAAAGGGCATGAGAAAAATTAACTTGTTTTCCTTATAAGCTAAATAGTCAAATGAAAGATGTTTATTATATATGAGATGTTTCTGACTAGCATAGTGGAGAAAACTTTAGGGAGAACACTCTCTATGATGCCAAAACCTTATGTCATTATTTCTTAAAATATTCTCCCTGGAATTCAGAGAAGAGCAATTTTTTTTCCACTGCTCTGTGAAAAGGTTGGTATCAAAAAGGATGGTCAGAATATACACTTATTCAGTGTCTTCTAATAGGTAAGTGAAAAATATTTTCCATGTTTTACTCTAGTGGCATAATTACAAAATTAGCCATCACAATTTTCTAATATATTTCCATATATATTTTTTTATTTTGAATGCACTTTTTACTTTTTGCAGAACTCTGTGAAAGAAAGTTGTTTTTTTTTAAGATTTATTGTTAATATAAGAAAATAAAATAACACAAACGAGGATGTTATGAACTCAATAAATCTTGACGTGTTAAAATTTATTATTGCAATGAAATAATAAAGGAATGTATTTCATGTGATATTGTTTTCATTACAAATTCTAGAGATAGCAGAGTTTAAGAAAGTTCATACATAATGTTGATGTAAGGTAGTGTGACAAGATAAACCCTCACTAGGAGCTAGGAGTACTAGAAATAAGACATAAGTTTCATGGAGATGGTGGTCTTCACATAGCTTTGCGAGAACAGCAACTTTTCCATCTCCATGTGACAACTTTGCACAGAACATTGTATATCACAGTATAAAATAACACTCCTTATATTCTCCCAAAATAGCATCATAAGTTTTTAATTGGCACTTTCTACATTTCAAAGGTTTAATTTCTGTTTCTCAGAAAACTTTTGGAAGAAACATGGCAATGAAGAGCCTGAAAATTATAAATAAGGTGAAAGATAATGTGTCATTTATGTGGGATGAGCACTCCTGAGAAATACTGGGTAGAAATATTTCCTTCTCATCAGTATTTGTACCTGTCAGTGTTCTTCCACATTTGGTCTCATTTACCCTTACCCCTCCATCAGGCACCTGTTCTAAGTCTAATAAGATTTGAACAGAAAAGAAATATTAATTTATTGATATATATGGCAAACAGATTATATATATATATGTATATATATATATATATATATATATATAAAAAGCATGAATAATGAGCACTTCGGGGGCCACTTTTTGACTTACAGGCAGGTTGTTTTCTAAGGTGTCTGTGGGTCAGATAATCAGAAATCATGGGGACAGAGTGAGGAGCTCAATGAGGGTAGATTATATACTCTTTTACTTGAACTACTGAGTGATAAATAGTCTTCGGACAATCTGTTAAACTTTCCACAAAGAATGGCAAGTTCTGCAAAGACATAAAGTGAGTGTAGAATTTTCTCTAAAGATGGACATCTAGGGCAGCTGAGTCAGGGGGAAGTGGACAAAGAGCTTCTCCCTGTGGCTTCTGCCATAAGACAGCTCTTTAAGCACAGAAGATTCTACCTAATGCTAAATAATGGCATCGTGGGAGCTCAGGTGCCCCTGGGATTGCTCTGGCCTGTAAGTATAACGGAAAAGACGAGGTCTGTTTGACTTTGTATGGCGATGGTGCTGCTAATCAGGATCAGATATTCGAAGCTTACAATATGGCAGCTTTGTGAAAATTGCCTTGCATTTTCATCTGTGAGAATAACCGCTATGGGATGGGAACATCTGTGGAAAGAGCAGCAACCAGCACTGATTACTACAAGAGAGGCGACTTTATTCCTGGGCTGAGGGTAGATGGAATGGCTATCCGGCCACAAAATTTGCAGCTGTCTATTGTAGATCTGGAAAGAGGCCTATACTGATTGAGCTGCAGACTTACCGTTACCAAGGACACAGCATGAGTGATCCTGGAGTGAGTTACTGTACCCGAGAAGAGATTCAGAAAGTTAGAAGTAAAAGTGACCCTATCATGCTCCTCAAGGACAGGATGGTAAACAGCAATCTCGCCAGTGTTGAAGAATTAAAGGAAATTGATGTGGAAGTGAGAAAAGAAATTGAGGATGCTGCTCAGTTTGCTACTGCTGATCCTGAACCACCTTTGGAAGAACTTGGCTATCACATTTACTGCAACAATCCATCTTTTGAAGTCCAGAGTGCAAACCAGTGGATCAAGTTTAAGTCCATCAGTTAAGGCGAGATACACACACCTTCAGTGTGTTATTTGGCAGCAACTGTAAGGAATGCTTTGTGTTCTCAACTTTGTCAAAGAGGAAAGCCCATAGAGAGAAAGTGTGTAGATTGAGAGAGTGTTTGCATGTGGTTTGTACAGTGTTGCATTAAAAGAGGTGATTGCACACATAAGGTTATTTTAGTTATATAGGTCTAAAATAGGTAATAGTTTGCTTAACCCTTCAAATTATTTCTTTAAAATAGTTCTATTTGATTTAGTTGTATACTAGTTTTAACACATACTTTAGTTACTAAGGGCTTCCCTTGCGGCTCAGCTGGTAAAGAATCTGCTTGCAATGCAGGAGACCTGGGTTCAATCCCTGGGTTGGGAAGATCACCTGGAGAATTCCAGGGACTGTATAGTCCATGGGGTCACAAAGAGTTGGACACGAGTGAGCAACTTTCATTTTAAAAGGTAAAACAATTCCCTGTATGCCTGTCCAACTCTGCCACCACTTTGTGGGGGAATCAGTGTCCTGTCCCTCGCAGTGCCCAACAGCTTACCTCAGTTTAGTTCAGTTGATAGGTCGTGTCTGACTCTTTGCGACCCCATGGGTTGCGGCACGCCGGGTTTCCCTGTCCATCGCTGGCTCCTGGAGTTCACCCAGGCCCACGTCCATTGAGTCGGTGATGCCATCCGGCCATCTCGTCCTCTGTCGTCCCCTTCTCCTCCTGCCCCCGGTCCCTCTCAGCATCGGAGTCTTTTCCAGTGAGTCAGCTCTTCGCATGGGGTGGCCAAAGTACTGGAGTTTCAGCTTTAGCATCATTCCTTCCAAAGAACACCCAGGACTGATCTCCTTTGGAGTGGACCGGTTGGATCTCCTTGCAGTCCAGGGGACTCTCGAGAGTCTTCTTCAACACCACTGTTCAGAAGCATCAATTCTTCGGCGCTCAGCCTTCTTCACAGTCCAACTCTCACATCCATGCATGACTACTGGAGGGACCATAGCCTTGACTGGACGGACCTTTGTTGGCAAAGTAATGTCTCTGCTTTTTAGTGTGCTGTCTGGGTTAGTCATAACTTTCCTTCCAAGGACTAAGCGTTTTTTTAATTAACAGCTTACCTAGTGTACCCTAATGTGCACACACGCCCCTGTTAGTGTGCACATCGGTGCTGAAGCCTGTTCACACTGAACCATCATGTCTCATTAATAAAACACAGTTATTAATTATAACTTGGCAGAGGTGGAAGGACAATTCCATGTTTAAATATAACCACTCCGTTTCAAAGGCCAAATAAGTTAGTTTTCTCCATTTATACATTCAATATAAATATGAAGTTATTTTCTTAACAGTTTTCTATTTACATTCATATCAAACATTATTAACTACAAGGCATAGTCTTATTGATTTTTTCTTTTTCTAATTTTAAGTGCAATTCCCATTAACATATGGAATGTATAATTGAAACAGTGATTCCCAGCCTTTTTGTTAAACACCTATTGTTCCACCTTTCCAGCAAATGTTTGAAGGAAAATTATCCCATAATACTTTGAGATGTCAAGACCAAGTTTTACAATCACAGATCTCAAAATACAGTTTCACTCACCTTTAAAACATGTTGAGAAATACTAACATTTTTTCCATAATTCTTTAGAACTTCAAGTTCTTAAATTTGTTCAATGAACAGTGGTGTTTTTCTTGTGGAAATGCAGCAGGATTGGTGTATATGTAAGAGAACCTTTAAAAAAGATGTCAGCTCTGGGCTCCCGCTATCGCCTGCGTAGCTGATTATTAAGCCTCATCTTGGGTTGCTGGGGCCCCCTGAGCCCGTCGTCTGTACTGGGAGACTGCAGTCCAGAGCCTGCAGAGAAGACCACCGCTATGAAACAAACAGAAGTCTTCTTTAGAGTGACTCGTAAGGAAAGAAGACTTCAAAGCAATACCACACAATACTTCTTTAGGAGCCCATATGGCAAAAGCTATAGTATGTACTTCTAGACTTGTTTTGCTGGCTAGTCTTAAAAATGCAGTCCCTAACTTAAAAACTAAAATAGGAATATGTTCCCTTCACATATGGAGGTGAAATTTCTACCCCAGCACAAGTGGGATGTGGCCTTAGAGGTATGTACAGGAGTGCCAGGGCATCTGTGCAAAGTAGGCTATTAAAGATGACCAGTGGAGGAGAACAAAAGGGTTTGCGTGTGGCCTGTTGTCAACTCCTGTCTTTCCTCATTCCACTCCGAGCCTGGCAGTCTGCTGACTGTGCCTACTGGGCCTTTAGCTTCTGCTCCCTCTCAGCTTTCCCCCTGCTTCACCCTTGGAAACTCCAGAGTTTGGAGTGTGGTTGGGTAGTTTTTGTTTCCTGACTAAGGGAAAGGGGAAAGCTACCAGCACTTTCTTTTCTACTGCTTTTATGTAAAAGCCTAACTACGCCAAAAAAGCCATTTTCTGTTACACAAAATGTTTTGAGGCTATTCTTACTGCAGTCTAAGGTACCTTAGGTCTCCCTTAGTGATATCATTAAGAATGTCAGACTGTGTGTAGCCCTCTTCAAGAATCTGAAACAAAGATCACATACATCAAGAGCTAAGCAGCTTTGTAATAACAGCCTAGGAATGATTTGGTTCTCAGCTTACCTTTTCAATTGTTCTCATATCTGCTCCTTGCAGTTGCAACCACTCGACAAGCTCTTTATCTGTTCGCTGCTCATGAGACCCAGGAGGGGACACTGAGTTCTCTGTAGTGATTAGAAATATGTTATGTTGTATACTGATGTGTAACAGTAAGTCTTTGAGTAGCAAGTTGGATGAAATAAACTATTCCAGAATGTAAAAAAAAAAAATTATCACACAAAGTGTTAACATGAGTTATTAAGAAATCACAGATACAATGGCACCCCAAAGTAATATTTCATAACATCATGTAACATCCTGTGAATTATTTCTTTATTTTTTTCCAGATTGATCATTTTACACTCATCTCTTCTCCTGTCATGAAATCATGCAGCTGAAAAATAATGTGACTGAGTTTATTCTGCTTGGATTGACACAAGATCCTGTTAGGAAGAAAATAGTGTTTGTCATTTTCTTGATCTCTACTTGGGGACATTGCTGGATAACCTGCTGATTATTGTTACCGTCAAGACCAGCAGGGCACTTAGGAGTCCAATGTACTCTTCCTTTTCTACTTATCCTTATCTGATGACTGCTTCTCTACTTCCATAGCTCCCAGAATGATTGCTGATGCCCTTTTGAAGAAGACCACTATCTCTTTCAGTGAGTGCCTGATCCAAGTCTTTACATTCCATTTCTTTGGCTGCCTGGAGATCTTCATCCTTGTCCTCATGGCTTTTGACTACTATGTGGCCATCTGTAAGCCTCAACACTACTCGACCATCATGAGTCATCGAGTCTGTGGTGTGCTAATGTCCCTGGCCTGGTTGGGTTCCTGTGTACATTCATCAGCTCAGATTCTTCTAGCCTTAAGTCTGCCTTTCTGTGGTCCCAATGTAATTGATCACTACTTCTGTGACTTGCAGCCTTTGTTGAAACTTGCCTGTACAGACACCTATATGACCAAACTACTCTTGGTGTCCAACAGCGGGGCCATCTGTACAGTGAGTTTTGTCATGCTTTATCCTGTGCTATCATCTTGCATTCTCTGAGAAAGGGAGGAAAAAAAGTCCTCTCGACCTTCATCTCCCATATTATTGTGGTCATCTTGTTCTTTAGTCCTTGCACATTTATACATACTCACCCTGTAACCACCTTCTCCATGGATAAGATGATACCTGGGTTTTATACAGTTGGGACACCTTTGTTCAACCCTCTGATTTATACCCTGAGGAATGCAGAAGTGAAAAATGCCATGAGGATGTTATGGAGTAAGAAGTTGCCAAAATATGAATAGAAATTTCAAGATTTATTCAGTGTTTGAGCTGACCTAGAAAAAGTCCATAGAGACCATTCTCGTCTCATTGTGAGTTAGTAAAATTCTATCTTAGGGTGTGACAGCCACTGCCCTTAAGATTGAAAAGCAGTATGCACACGTATACTTGTTAGTGCTGAGTCAATCTTATGTAGAGGAGGAGAGGACACTAGGTATAAGCAGGCTTTAAATCCCAGTAGCTTAGATGCTGTGTCTTTATATCTCTTGCTTGCCTGGCATTAATATCTCTGAGGTTTTCATCTAATGTGTTCCCCGCCCTTCTTTACCTTGCTGTCTACTGTTTTGCTCCGAAGTAACCTTGCCCTATATTCTTATATACACAACTTAGTAACTTTTTTGTTTCCTCAACATTTTATTAAAAGCTTCTCTTTCATCATATCTATTCAATGCACTTCAATTAGCTTTTTTTTTCCTGATTAATACTAGATTCAAATAACTGCAGAAGCTTCATGTAGTAAGAGACAGTATATAATCTAGCATTTTTTTCTTTCAATTATTTATTGTTCAATCCAAATTCTTACCATATGTTTAACCAGACCTTTCCTTCTCAGATGGAGTTAAAATTCTGTCAATTTTTTCAATATTAAGAAGGTTTTAATTGTTAAGTTTCTTCTCAGTTTAGCATTTTTAATAAAACCTATACTGTGCTCCTCATATGACAGAAGTGACTTTATCTACATGCACATTATGCTCCTAGTATGACTTCTGCTGATCTGGGGACAGTATTAAGATTGCTCTTGAATCATACCAATCATGATATTGAAAAAATAATGGTGGACTATTATAAATATAGTATATATATTACAAATTAAATAGATTTATGTGGGATTGGAGATAGAGTGTAGACAGTTGATGTTAGTGAATTTAAAAATATTAATATATTGAATATGATAAGTCAGAAGTTATTTGTGCTTGAGAAAGAATTATTTATGTACATATATATGAATTATGAATTTCCTTTCTTGAAAAGGAAAAATTAGAATCAGGAAAAAGTATTTCTGGTGGTTTCTAGAAATTCCAAAGAAGTAATGGGAACAATAGATAGCACACAAATCAGTTTTAGTGAAGGAAAATAATTAAGTATTACAGAAATGCAAATTCAGAATGGCCATCATTAAAAATGTCTACAAATGACAAATGCTGGCAAGGGTATGGGGAAATGGGAATTCTCCTACATTGCTGGTGTGAATGTAAAATGATACAATACCTAAAGAGAACAATATAGAGGTTTCTTAAAAAACTCAATATACCTACTAAGTGACCCAGTATATGGATTCTGGATATATACTAGGAGAAAACCATGCTTCAAAAGGTTATGTGCACCCTGATGTTCATCACAGTGCTGTTTACAATAGCCAAGACTTGGAAGCAACTTAAATGTTAACAGATGAATGGAGAAACAAAATACAGTATATATATATATATGTATATATATACACACAATGGAATATTATCCAGCAATTAAAAAGAATGAAATACACCGATTACAGCAACAAGGTTGGATCTGAGATTATTATACTAAGTGAAGTAAGTCAGAGAAAGATAAATATCATATGATGTGGCTTATATGCAAGAATCTTAAAAGATACAAATATACTTATTTACAAAATAGAAACACTCGGAGACTTAGAAAACACAGTTATGATACCAGGGGAAAAAGCGGGGAGGGGAGGGATAGACTGTGAGTTCGGGATTGACATGTATATGCTGCTATATTTAAAATAGATAATCAAGAACCTACTGTAGAGCACAGGGATCTCTGGTTAATATTCTGTAGTAATCTAAATGGAAAAATAATTTAAAAGACAAGGGATGCTTGTATGGGTATAACTGAATCACTTTGCTGCATACATGCAACTAATATATTATTGCTAATCAATTGTATTTTATTTATTTTTTCTTTTTCATGCAAATTGTATTTTAATATAAATTTAAAATATAAAAACAACTAAATGAATGAAAGGAAGGTTGTGAGGTATTGATATAAGAATAAACATAAAAATCACTGAAACATCATAGAAAGTCCAGGAATATACTTAAACAGATGAAAAGTTTTACAAAGATATCAAAGTAATTGAAGCAGAAATAATATATTTTTCAACAAATTATACCACATCAATTGGATATCCATATATGAAAAAAAACAACCTCAACCACTACCTAATGCAATAGATGAAAATTAGCTCTAAATGAGTCATAGATCAAAAGGGCAAAGCTAAACTTATAAAAATTATGTGAAAAAATTACAATCAAGAACCATAAAGAAACAAAATTTGAACATTGTTGATATTTTAAATCTTCTGATCATTAGAGAGTATACATTTTAAAAATAAAAAGGCAATTCACAGAGTAGGAAAAAGTTGTATCTATATTCACATGTACAAAATTTTACATTATATATAAATTTATGTGTAAAATTATATATATAAATTCATTTTATATATGATGCATATATATGAAAGAAGAACTACATCTAGAATATATATATAAATCACCTACAATTTAGTGATGAGAAACTCCTATTTCAAATTGCACAGAGGTCTTAAAAAAAAAAAAACTTCCAAAAAAAGGTATAGAAATTGCCTATAATATAACATTAAAAATTATCAGCTTCAGTAGTTATCAAGAAAGCAAAGTAAAACCTCAATAGTTTATCACTATATACTTCCTAGAAGGACCAAAATGGTACCAAGGGACAGAGATGTCAAATAATTTACTTTGAAATCAGAACTAATTTCTTGTGTTTTATGTATCTCTCTACGTGTGTAATGTCACTTGCTGCTAAGTCACTTCAGTTGTGTCCAAATCTTCGCAACCCCATGGACTGCAGCCTACCAGGCTCCTCAGTCCATGGGATTTTCCAGGCAAGAGTACTAGAGTGGGGTGCTATTGCCTTGTTTGGTAATGTCACTTAGTATTCCATAATGACTGTCACAACTTTTCCAGACATAACCTACTGGAAACTTTTTAGAGTTTCTCTCTCTATATATATAATGATTGTGAAAAACAAGTTGTATTCAAATACTTTCAAATGGCCTCACTGCTCCAGCTATCAAGAAATCAGTACTAGGTTTCCAGGAACTTTGATACTGATAATAAGAAAGTTCTCTCTCTGACATGAGTGCAGAGATTAACTACATTGCAGGTCCCAAGGCTGGAATACTGCTCTCCTTGTCATTCACATGGCATTTGTCCTTCTTAGAAAACCAGGCTTGTATAAAGGAGATTCACCTATTTTAGCTGCAAGTGCAGGGAATACAACTCCTCACTCAAGAATGAGTGTTTCCCAAGCATGTCTCTTCAGAATACCTGCTTCTAAGAAAAATGGTTTCCATCAAAGCAGATAATTAGTTCCTGGGAGAGAAAAGAGCAGCTATAAGACAAAGTCCTTGAACCTGTATTGGAATCTTGTTAAATATCCACACATGCAATTGAAAATGTCTTTATTTGTTATTTACATTTTCAGAGAAAGACTTGTCAAGAGTTGAAAGATCCATCTGAAGGTGTTTCCACCACATTTCTGCCTGCTGACTTTTGGAGTAGACCATCAATGGATGATCATTTCTCCATCATTTTCTATATCAATTTATTCTAAGTTCAAGTTCCAGGTTTTCTGTTGAATTTCATTGACTCTTTAGGCTAGAAGGAAATATGTAAACATATAGAACGACTTATCTCCTATAGATTTTATATTGAGTTCTTATTGAAAGTTCCTTATACTAAGAGGAGGTCAGTTTGAAGATGGGATTAGTTCTGAATACCCTCAAATATCATTAGTATCATCTAAGACCAGAAGTTAAGTTCTTCAATAGTAGTGATGCTTAGTAAAGACTGTTACTTTATGTATATTGCGTTGTTCAGCTTCTTACTGGTGTCCGACTCTTTGTGACCCCATGGACTGCAGCATGCCAGGCTTCCCTGTCCTTCACCTTCTCCTGGAGCTTGCTTAGGCTCATGTCCATTGATATGAGTTTATGTATATGGTAATTATGTTTTAACACTTTTCAATAACAATAGCACTTATAAAGAATTAAAATTTAAGATTTATTTTTAATTGTGAAAGAAAGAATTCACCTCATTCTTCTGCAAAATGTTGAAAATGACAATCCCAGTGACGGAGCCTATTAGTCTGGGTATTAGAAACCCAGATTAGAATCTTGCCTTTTCCCACCTGCAGCTTCTTGATCTGAGGTACATTTCTTGCAACCTTATATTTTTATTTCTTCTAATATCAAGTGAGAAGACTAATCCCCCTCACAGGCCGTTATGTGAATATAAATGTATCCAGCACACCACTGAAGACACACAGAGGAACTTAATCTATTTTTATGACTATTTTTCCACAGATGATTAGGAAGAGTTGACTTTTTTGGTAATAATACAGAAAAAAAATTAACCATACATTAAACTGAGGAACAGTCATCTCCAATTTTAAAGAAGCCAAAGAAACCCATGTTATGCATAGCAGTTGCTCCAAATAAGAGTTCTACATATTCATGTTTGGACTAAACAAGTCATGGTTTGTTATCAATTAATAATTATGTTGATGTATTTTTGTGTGTGAGGTGTATTTAAATTTTGTTCCCAATGTTATGATTAGTCTTAATTATTAAAAAGTGTATATGATGGCAAAATAAATGTAAGTTAGAGAATTGAGTCTTACACATTTCTTAATCTTGATGAGATCCAATTTTTTCATCTGTCAAATTAAGTTAATGACATAATTATTGCTATTGTGCTATGCTTATTTCTGCTTATGGATCGAATGATACCATTCACATAGATTTATCGCAGATCACTTCTCTACATGGATGACTCCTTGCATGCAGCTCTGTCTGTGTTTGAAAGCTGACTGGTCCATTCATAATGTATGTATTTATTTGTACATCATTTGCAAACACCCTTTTTTTTTTTAAGCAGTTCACTAATATCACATGTTTGCTGCTGCTGCTAAGTTGCTTCAGTCGTGTCCTCTGATTATTTGCGACTTCGTATACTAACAGTCCAGAAGTGTATTTGTTGGAAAGGAACCGTCCTTTTTTTCCTAACTCCTCCCCAACTCCCCCTTCATGCTCTCCAGAAATAATGAACTGCAGTTAATGGCTCAATGTGCATTTTTCTAGATGGTTTGTATGCATAAGTGTATTTTTTGAAATGGCAGTGGGTCATAAGGTACAGCTGATTTAAGTGTTACTGAATAGTGTGGACACCTTTGTGTGTGTGTGTATGTTTCTGCCTCATCCTTTTCCTGTTATCTGGTCTATCTGTCTGTGTTCATCACTTTAATAGCTGCCTCCTATTCTGTAAGTCATTAAATCTAGTCCTCATGATGGGAGATTTGCTCTACAGCCAGCATCTTTGCACACAGCTGTTTGTTCCTTTATCTGCTTCCTCAGGACAAACTCCTAGAAATGGGGTTGTTAGAGCAAAAGTAGGTCATTATGTGGAGGGCCCAGGAAGCTTTTCCAGCCTGAAACTCTCATTGGCAATGTTGAGAACCCATTTCCACCCAGCTGTCCCCAGTGGTCACTGCCCAGATGGGCCTGCTCACCAGTATTAACAGCCACACATCTTAGGCTGAGGCTCTAAGCTTAAATTGCATTGATCTCTGTTTACTTGGCATGTCCACTTTTTTTTTTTCCTATCACTGCACAGTATATATTTTTTCTATCACCCACAGTAGTGTGGGTTTGATCGCTGGGTCAGGGTGATAGCCTGGAGAAGGAAATGGCAAGCCACTCCAGCATTTTTGCCTGGAAAATCCCATGAAGAGAGGAGCTTGTTGGGTTACAGTTTATGGGGTCGCAAAGAGTCAGACGTAACTGTGGTGACTTAGCATGCACACAACGATGCCATGCATATGGTAATCTATTGTTAAAAGTATATCTATAAATTATTGGATTATGTAAATTTATAGGAAATATGTTAATTTTGTTACAGTCACTCCTGTATCTTTTCATTCCTTTCCCATACCATTGCTTTGCTGCAATTTGTCAGCTCATATATACTCTGATTCTTATATTCTGTCTTTCATCCTCCTATCATACAAATCACACAAATATCTTTACTGGATTTATATGCAGGATTCTCTGTTTCTCAAATCTCTCTTCATCCTTATACTCACATTCTCAATTACCTTACACAGTTTCCCATTTCCTAAGAGTAGCAAGAAAATCCATCAGCCATTGATAACTTTTATATCCATTTTCAATCTCTTGGCCTTAGCTACTACTACGTGCTCACTCAGTTATGTCTGACTCTTTATGACCCCATGGACTATAGACCATCAGGCTTCTCTGTTCATGGGATTTTCCAGGCAAGGAATGGAGGGGTTGTCATTCACTTTTCCAGGGAATCTTCCTAACTCAGGGATCGAAGCTGCCTTTCTTATTTTTCTTGCATTGTCTGGCAAATTCTTTCTCACTGAACCACCTGGGAAGCTTTGCTACTACTGTGCGTAAGACCTGTTGGTTCACATTAGGCTCTGGGTCATCTCAAATGATTAAATGTGCACAGATGGTCTACTGCTGTGTGTGCATAGGCTTCCTCATGTCTCCAACTATAAACATATCCTAGGAGAGGATTTGCATTAACTTCAAGAGATCAGAAATATTTCCTTCCTTTATCAAAAGAAAAAATACTCTTCAGAATTCAGAATTCAATAGAATTTGGCATTTATTACATGGAAAGTATACATTCAAGATTGAGCTAATATGAATTTTTTTTCATGTGATGTAATTAACCATGATATACATGGAGAATATGAACAACGTGACAGAATTTGTGCCACTGGGACTCACACAGAATCCAAAGCTACAGAAAGTCATATTTGCTGTGTTTCTGGTCACCTGCATTGTCTCTATGGTAGCGAATGTGCTTACCTTGGTCACCATCACAGTCAGCCCATTACTGCTGTCCCCAGTGTACTTTTCCCTGGCTCATCTCTCTTTTATTGATGCTTGTTACTCCTCTGTCAATAACCCAAAATTGATTGTAGATAGTGGTTTCAGGTGATAGATAGATAAAGTTTACAGGAAGCCCAGCATTGATTCTACTAATACAAATGTCAAAGGGACATTGCTGATGCTTTCAGCAAAGAACACCTATGAGATAAAAAATAAATAAATAGCCAGTATACATCATAGATTCTTCAGGGAGGAGAAGAAATGGGTACAAGAAAAGTCAGGAAAAACTTAGCAAGAGACTACTTTTGCATGTTTGGAACATTCTACCAGGTTGGGGCTTAGTTTTTCTAGTTTAATCAGTGTATGTGGATTAATAAACTAATTCTAATAAAACAAAATAAAAAAATCCACTCATATTTAGCAGTAATCTCTAATAATCCAATGAAGTTGACATTGCTACTTACCCTCATTTTATAGATGGGAAAGCAAGCAGAAAGAGGAAATTTCCAAAACAGAAATATTGAAGATTATTTAACTGATCTCTCAGACTATGTTCTCAGCTGCTGAGCTATGCTGCCAGGCAATGATAACAGAAAGGATACATAACTACATTATTACTTCCATTTTTTGAGACAAGCGCTGTGCTGAAATACACATGATGCCACCCAACCATCTCATCCTTTGTCATCCCTTTCTCCTCTCACCTTCAGTCTCTCCAAGCAGATACTGAATAAATCAGTGTAAATAGAAGATGAAAAACTCACATAAAATATACAACAAAATGTAGCACTGAACACTAGGATTTACATTCAATATTACAGCTGGGGCAAGTAAGAAAGGCTCTAATAATTTTATAATAAATCCAGGAAGTGTATGAGGGAATGGATAAAAGCAGAAAAGTCATTAACTTTGATCAAGCCTGATTTACTGATATGGGCTCACTAAATAGTGGTGGTAGTTTAGTCTCTAAGTTGTGTCCAACTATTTGCGACCCATGAACTGTAGACAACTAGGCTCCTCTGTCTATGGGATTTCCCAGGCAAGAATACAGGAGTGGGTTGCCATTTCCTTCTTCAGGGATCTTCTCTCAGGGATGGAACACCGGTCTTCTGCACTGCAGTCGATCTCCTGAATTGCAGGCAGATTCTTTGCTGACTTAGCCACCAGGGAAGCATCCACTAAGCAGAGATACTGCATTTGATGTAGCAACCGGAGGAGGTAAGAAAGGCTTTAATAGGATTTTTGTGGTGTCTAAGATATGAATCAAATAGTAACACAGAGTGAGCAGCTTCAGTTCAGTTCAGTCACTCAGTCATGTCTGACTCTTTGCGACCCCATGATTGCAGCACACCAGGCCTCCCTGTCCATCACCAACTACTGGGGTCTACCCAAACCCATGTCCATTAAGTCAGTGATGACATCCAACAATTTCATCCTCAATTATTTCCTGCCTTCAGTCTTTCCCAACATCAGGGTCTTTTCCAATGAGTCAGTTCTTTGCATCAGGTGGCCAAAGGATTGGAGTTTCAGCTTCAACATCAGTCCTTCCAATGAACACCCAGGACTGATCCCCTTTAGGATGGACTGGTTGTATCTTCCTGCAGTCCAAGGGACTCTCAAGAGTCTTCTCCACCACCACAGTTCAAAAGTATCATTTCTTCGGTGCTCAGCTTTCTTCACAGTCCAACTGTCACATCCATACATGACCACTGGAAAAACCATAGCCTTGACTAGACGGACCTTTGTTGGCAAAGTAATGTCTCTGCTTTTCAATATGCTATTTAGGTCATAACTTTCCTTCCAAGGAGTAAGTGTCTTTTAATTTCATGGCTGCAATCACCATCCACAGTGATTTTGGAGCCCCCCAAAATAAAGTCTGACACTGTTTCCATTGTTTCTCTATCTATTTCCCATGAAGTGATGGGACCAGATGCCATGATCTTCGTTTTCTGAATGTTGAGCTTTAAGCCAACTCTTTCACTTTCACGAAGAGGCTCTTTAGTTCCTCTTCACTTTCTGCCATAAGGGTGGTGTCATCTGCATATCTGAGGTTATTGACATTTCTTCTGGCAATCTTGATTCTAGCTTGTGCTTCTTCCAGCCCAGCATTTCTCATGATGTGCTCTCCATATAAGTTAAATAAGCAGGGTGACAATATACAACCCTAACATACTGGTTTTCCTAATTGGAACCAGTCTGTTGTTCCATGTCCAGTTCTAACTGTTGCTTCCTGACCTGCATATAGGTTTTTCAAGAGGCGGGTCAGGTGGTCTGGTATTCCCATCTCTTTCAGAATTTTTTACAGTTTATTGTGATCCACACAGTCAATGGATTTGGCAAACTCAGTGATGCAGAAATAGATGCTTTTCTAGAATGCTCTTGCTTTTTCCATAATTCAGCAGATGTTGGCAATTTGATCTCTGGTTCCTCTGCCTTTTCTAAATCCAGCTTGAACATCTGCAAGTTCACAGTTCATGTATTGTTGAAGCCTGGCTTGGAGAATTTTGAGCATTACTTTACTAGTGTGTGAAATGAGTGCAATTGTGTGGCAGTTTGAGCATTCTTTGGCATTGCCTTTGTTTGCGATTGGAATGAAAACTGACCTTTTCCAGTTCTGTGGCCACTGCTGAGTTTCCCAAATTTGCTGGCATATTGAGTGCAGCACTCTCATAGCATCATCTTTCAGGAATTCCATCACCTCCACTAGCTTTGTTCATAGTGATGCTTTCTAAGGCCCACTTGACTTCACATTCCAGGATGTCTGGCTCTAGGTGAGTGATCACACCATCGTGATTATCTTGGTCGTCAAGATCTTTTTTGTACAGTTCTTCCGTGTATTCTTGCCACCTTTTCTTAATATATTCTGCTTCTGTTAGGTCCATACCATTTCTGTCCTTTATCAAGCCCATCTCTGCATGAAATGTTCCCTTGGTATCTCTAACTTTCTTAAAGCGACCTCTAGTCTTTCCCATTCTGTTGTTTTCCTCTATTTCTTTGCATTGATCACTGAGGAAGGCTTTCTTATCTCTTCTTGCTATTCTTTGGAACTCTGCATTCAGATGCTTATATCTTTCCTTTTCTCCTCTACTTTTCGCTTCTCTTCTTTTCACAGCTATTTGTAAGGCCTTCTCAGACAGCCATTTTGCTTTTTTGCCTTTCTTTGCCACGGGGATAGTCGTGATCCCTGTCTCCTGTACAATGTTACGAACCTCAGTCCATAGTTCATCAGGTACTCTATCTATCAGATCTAGTCCCTTAAATCTATTTCTCACTTCTACTGTATAACCATAAGGGATTTGACTTAGGTCATACCTGAATGGTCTAGCAGTTTTCCCTACTTTCTTCTATTTAAGTCTGAATTTGGCAATATGGACCTCATGATCTGAGCCACAGTCAGCTCTTGGCCTTGTTTTTGCTGACTCTACAGAGCTCCTCTGTCTTTGGCTTAGAAATACTCAAACTGCTTTGGTTTAATATAGAGGAAGAGATTAACAGGAAAAGACTGTAACATAAGCAAATTCATTATGGAAGATCTATTCAACCTCCCTGAGAAGGTACAGAGCACAAAGCTTTCATCACAACTGTGAGATATAAATTTGAAAGGAGGAGTTTGGCATCCTTGAGAAGCTCTTTTCTATATGCCAGGCCTCTGGTTTCTGGTTTGCAAATTCGAATGTTTTACTATTCCTGGGGAATAGTAGCCAAGTATTTGCACTCATCCCCAAAGGCAAGGTGGGCTTAGTTGCTGTAATAGGCAGTAGAGTGTAGTGCTATTGTTAATAATTTAATATTACTGCCCCATTCGGCTGCTGTTTTGATGAAGCATGCACCAGATGGTGACCTGATGTACTGTATTCATTGCTTGTACACAAACAACTTGTGTACTTAAACCTTACTTGTACTTAAACAACTTATGTACTTAAAACACAGTGAAGTCATATGTTTTAATGGGAACATCATGAAAACATCAGCTAAGAAAGGGGAAAAACCTGAAGAGCAGATAAAGATCAACAACAGTAAGGGTTGGGAATACCCTGTTTTCCTCTCTGATCTGGCCAGTCAAGGGGGAACCAGGTTGTTTTCCATTTCTCTCATGCATAAACTCTTCAAATGCCTTTGAGAACAAAGAACTTTGTAAAATATAAAATGGTCGGCTCCTGGACTCATGACGAGGTCCCCTCCATGCATGGGTGTATGGATGGTGGTCTCTTGGGAACTCAGGTGCACTGACCACTGGACTTAACAGCTGCTAATAGCCAAATGAAGGTGCTTTACACCTGACTGTTGAGATTCATTTACTATGTGCCATTTCAAATTCACTTCTTTCCTTTCTCTTTGATCCTTGAATGGTACCATTTTAAATATTTAATAAACTGGTGTTTGCTACCAACTTCTGGACTACATCTTGAATTCTTTAAAAGAACCTCTAAAGCAAAGCAAAAGATAGAGTCAAAATGACAATCAGAATAATCAGTAGAAGAGGACTTAGAGTGTTGTCTAGCTGCTCATGGTGTTCCTATAGTAAAATAGAGAGAACACTTACTCAGTTCTCAGTTGAACTGTGTCAGCAGAAAATTCTAGATTATATAAACAAATATCTGGCTCAAATCATTAAAAGAGAAATTTATGTCATCAAAATCAATTCCCAGACTTGAGCCAGTTTGTAGATTCAGAATGCTATGAACAAAATGGGGGATTTAGTACCCTTGAAGAAGGACTTTCGTACCTTGCTAAAATTTTATAATGTATCTTTCCCTCAGATTTGGACCTCCGACCTTTTATCAGGTTAACTATGCACTGCGGAGATGGCATCAACGTGATGTGACATGATGGACATGAGTCTGAGTTAACTCCGGGAGTTGGTGATGGACATTGAGACCTAGCATGGTGCTATTTATGGGGTCGCAAAGGGCCAGACACGACTGTGTGACTAAACTGAATGTACTGTGGAAATAATCAGATCTTTCAGAACACTGGCCTTGACCTGAAACTTATTCCAAGAGATCCAAAGCAATACTATAGTCCCTCAATCAGAATAAGAGTATATGAAGGTCTGGCAATCAATGGAATTTTAGCTCAGGTCTATTTACAGTGGGTCCAGTGATCATGGAACCCATGCCATGGTTATTTCCTCAGCTCCAGAATGCATAATTGGAATAGATATTCTTAGCAACTGACAGAATTGTTTCACTGACTTGTGAAGTAACAGACATTATGTCAGGAAAGGCAAGTGTAAGACACTGCTGCTGTCCTACCTAGGAAAACAGTAAATCAAAGCTGAATCACATCTCTGCAGGGATTGCAGAGATTATTGCCAATGTCACACCTTGAAAGATGCAAGGGTGATGATTCCCACAACATATACATTCAACTCTCTCATTTTGTCTGTTGCCGAAGACATATGGATCTTGGAGAGTGAATGGATAATTTAAGGTTAACTAGCTTCTGTATCAGATGTAGTTTCATCCCCAAAGTAAATTATCAGAACTGCTGGTACCTAGTATATAGCTCGGAGAAGGCAATGGCACACCCATTCCAGTACTCTTGCCTGGAAAATCCCATGGACGGAGGAACCTGGTAGGCTGCAGTCCATGACGTCGCTAAGAGTCGGACATTACTGGGTGACTTCACTTTCACTTTTCACTTTCATGCATTGGAGAAGGAAATGGCACCCACTCCAGTGTTCTTGCCTGGAGAATCCCAGGGATGGCAGGGCCTGGTGGGCTGCTGTCAATGGGGTCACACAGAGTTGGACATGACTAAAGCAACTTAGCAACAGCAGCAGCAGGAGCTCAGATGGTACAGAATTTGCCTGAAATACAGGAAAATTGGTTTTGATTCCTGGATTGGAAAGATCTCTTGGAGAAGGGCATGGCAACCTCCTTCAGTATTTCTTCTTGGAGAATTCCAAGGAGAGAGCCTGGAGGGCTACAGCCCTTGGGTTCTCCAAGAGTCAAACATGACTAAGAAAATGACATTGTAACTATCTCTTTTCATCTCAACACTTTACTCTAAATACAGAAAATAATGAAAACCACACATGTTAATTTCATGATTTTTTACTTTATTATTAATATGATAAACATCTAAAATTTTGATAAAAATTTCATCAAATTACCCTTGGATTTTTACACTGTCCATGTACTCTCGTGACCTTAATTATAAATCCCTTTTATATAAATATGCTTATTTAAATGCTTTTTTTTTTCCTCTCTCAAACTGTAGTTTGGTATATCTTTGCAAACTATTCCTCACTGGGCTTTTTTTTTTTTTTTTTTTCTTTTTAAGAGTTTAAAGCTTGAAGGAGGAAGAAACACCTTAACTTAAGGTGTTTTGGAAGAAACACCGTAACTGAAAGGTATGCGAAAAGTTGGACTCAATATTCTTCTTTCACTCCCAAAGCCCTTGGTATCTAAATATGTATTTGGGTGATGGTGGTATGTGTGTGGGCTGGATGCAAGAAGAGAAAGAGAGAGAGAGCAGGGAGGGACAAAGAAACAGACAAGGCACAGTCTGTTTTGTTTTTTTTTTTTCTGGTTTAAAGGAAGATGGGAAGAATAAGGTCTGGACTGAAGGATCTTTTTCCATGAGTCTGTATTTTCCTTGAGTCTGTATTAAGTAGTGCAGCGCTGATTCAAATATTAAGGGTCATTGAGGCTGAAACCAAGAGTTGCATTTTCTACAGTTTTGGTCTCTAGGTTTTCTATAATTTCTATTATAATTTTAATTAAAGTGTCTTAAATTTGTTTATATCATGTGATCAGAGTCTTCCACATAAACATAAACTAGGTTTCTCAATTTATACACAAAGAAGTACTTTGCTAAGCTCTCCATTTGTACACAGAGTAAACTTAAACCAACACCTATGTTTCTTTCTTAAACTTCTGTAAGTCTAATAAAAGTTCTTCAATCAATCTTCGATGATCCAGAGAGATGATATGGGGTGGGAGGTGGGAGGGGGCTTCAGCATTGGGAGATCGTGTACACCTGTGGCTGATTCATGTCAAAGTATGGCAAAACCAATATAGTATTGTAACGTAGAATAAAAAAAAAAAAAAAAAAAAAAAAACCCTTCCTATGGCAGAATAGAATCTAAAGATAAAGCCATTAACTGATGTAGGTGCTGGTGTCTAATTTCTTATAGAACCATTGGTTTTCCTGTGAACATTTGTTGGAGTCCTGTCCTTTGTAGTTGAAAAGTTAGAATCATAAGCTCATTTTATTGGATATATTTTGTATGAATTTCACGTTCTGTTCTTGCTGTAAAGCAAATAGATCTAGCAGTATTAATTTCATTTACCAGTTGAAGAAGGCTCAGAGAGGATACATATGAGCTTGTATCATTAGATGATGGGTCTATCTAACATGTCACATTGTTCCTCAATGATGCCATTAAACAACAACTCATTGCACTGAACAATATTTGATGCAAACAATGATTTTACTGTGGAGAACATTTGGTTTGGGGTAAAAGTTGATTTTTTCAACATATTCACTCTGCTCTCCTTGATTTACTACATCTAAGAGGAGGCACTGTTCTAAAGTGTTTAACTATATTTAGTTAATATATTTAGTTAGTTTATTCATTCTTCGTGTTGCATTCACTCAATGTAAAAAACAAACAAACAAACAAAGAAAAAAACCAAAAACATAAACAAAAGCTACTAGCTCTAAGGAGTATCAGTGGACACCTCTGAAACATATATTTATTGAAATTAAGGTTAAAGTGAATTTTTACATAATGATTACCTTTCTTCCTATATTCAGATGGTTCGCATTGTGGTTAACTTCCCTGTTTCCAGAATCTCTATATTCTGAATCTTTATTACACATGACTATAACGAGAGTCAATGAAAATATTTTCAACTCACAGATATGGTCTGCTATGATTAAATACATTTTTCAAAAATTTCAAACATAATATTTAGTTCCATTGAATGTATAGAATGTTCGTCAGAAATTGGGACCTTTTATGTAAAATATATGCACATGGAGAAGTGGAGAGATTTTCTTAAACACAGAAATAGCCACTACAAAGATGGCTAAAGGCTCGGATAGGGAATGACTTTATATTTTTTACAGAGATGGACAAAAGCTGAAATTTCCATGGTAAGTAAATGTTGTTGCATAGTTCCCAAGAGCATGAACTCTGCTATCAGAGTCAGGTTCATCTTAGTTTGATTGCAACTTAATCTCTTAATGATTTGGTGCAAATTACTGAAACTTCTTACTTGTATTTTACAAATATAAAATAAGTATTGGAATACCACCTCTTGGTTGGGTTGTTATGTTCCAGACATAATTATTATTTTATTAAACATTGTTCAAAATATGCTGCTCTTAATATCAAATGATAGATTGTTTATAGTATATTTTCTGTGATGTACATCTTTGCTCAATGTACAAGAAAATAACCCAAAATTTTAAATACACAATTAAAGATGTATTATGTTCTCTATTGTTTCAGATGAATTGAATTTCTGCTGTGTGTCCTGAACTCTACTCAACCGCATGGAAAACCCAAACAGTGTCACAGAATTTGTTTTCATAGGGTTGTGGGGAAATAAGAAAACAGAGCTACTGTTCTTCTCCTTGTTCCCGTTCTGTTACCTGGCTGTATTAATGGGAAATTTTATCATCTTACTCACCATCACCTGCAGCCATCTAATGTAACAGCCGATGTACTACTTTCTCTGTCACTTCTCCCTCATGGATGTCAGCTACACCTCCACGGTGGTCCCCAAGCTAATCAGGGACTTAGCTGCAGCAAGAAAAAAACATTTCCTATAACAACTGTATAACCCAGCTCTCCACTGCCCACTTGCTGGTGGGTGTGGAAATATCCATGTTGGTGTCCATGGCTTTTGATCGCTACGTTGCCATCGTCAAGCCCCTGCACTACATGGTCATCAGGAACAGACATGTTGATCATCCTGTCCTGGGTTGTCAGTTTGGGGCATTCTATTGCTTTACTTCTCATGGTACTCAAGTTACCTTTCTGTGGTCATAATTAGATAGATCACTACCTATGTGATGTGAAGCCTCTTTTGAAATTGGTGTGCAAAGATATTCATGTTGTGAGTATCTTAGTGATTGCAAATTCAGGAATGGTGATGGTTGTCATATTCCTTGTTCTAGTAGTTTCTTACATAGTCATACTATATAACCTTAGAACACATTCTACTGCAGGGCAAAAAAAAGCTCTCAATGTGTAGTTCTCATGTAACAGTTGTAGTGTTTTTCTTTATGCCTTGTATTTATACTTGCATTCTACCTGCAGGGAGCAAGAATAAGGACAAGAACATCTCTGTGTTTTACACTGTGATTGCCCCCATGCTGAACCCTCTCATCTACACTCTGAGAAACATGGAGATGACAGTCGCCACGAGGAAGGTATGGTCTAAAGTGGCACATTCAGATTTAAAGTAAATAGGGTGATACTCATTATGGTTTAGAATTCATGTCTCGTCTCCAGGACCTGTGCCTTTGAGGTATTAGAAGAAAACATATACACTTTCTTTGAGGAACTGAAATAAATGTTGTCTGGCATTCAGTTCAATTCAAGTGGGAATTAGCACATAGAGCTCAACACAGTGCTCTGTGACAATCTAGAGGGGTGGGATGGATGGGAGGGGGGAGGCGGGTT
>SJYB01006571.1:0-26509 GCA_006408585.1 Antidorcas marsupialis | reverse complement strand
CCCACTCCAGTACTCTTGCCTGGAAAATCCCATGACAGAGGAGCCTGGAAGGCTGCAGTCCATGGGGTCACTAGGAGTCGGACACGACTGAGCGACTTCACTTTCACTTTTCACTTTCCTGCATTGGAGAAGGAAATGGCAACCCACTCCAGTGTTCTTGCCTGGAGGATCCCAGGGACGGGGGAGCCTGGTGGGCTGCTGTCTATGGGGTCACACAGAGTTGGACACGACTGAAGTGACTTAGCAGCAGCAGGATTACTTCAGTCTAAAAGCATATTACTTGGAAACAGCTATCCTTGTTTTTCTTTTTTCTCTGTTGTATTATGACTTCTTCATCAAATAAACACTGTATTCAGTTTTATCCCACTTTTTTAGCAGGAAATTCACCAAACTCTCTCCTTTTCTTTAAGCTAAAAATAAACTTTGCCTTATTACAAAAAATTGGTTTTAAGTCAGAATGGAAGGAGCTTGGTAACATTATTCACCAGCATTTTGGCCTTTCAGTTATATTTCAGTTTCTTTCTTTTTCTTTTTTTAAGTTGTAAGATCTTTTCTTTCATTAAGTGCTTTGCTGTTTTAAAAAGTTTTCAGAATTTCTAATACTATAATATTTAACTGGTAATTATTTTACTAATAGATAATACTTTTATCCATTATCTGTCTCTGTCATTCTTTTGTTCAGAAGTACTTAAAAACTTTTTCATAGACAGTTTTAATTCTCACTATATACTTAATGTTTGTATTAATTGTAATTTTCCATTTTTCTGGACAGCAAAGAAAGACAAAAGGGGACAAATAAAACCAATTTAGCAAAATCTTAAGAACTGCTGTAGATATTTTAATGAATCCACTTACTGTTTTTTCGGAACCAATACATACAGATGTATAGTCACTTTCATTTTTAAATTTTTTAATTAAAAAAATTATTTTTTTACATTTTACAGGCTCTTTTAATTACATTTTATTTTAAAATTAGTTTTATCGGAGTGTAATTGCTTTTCAGTGTTGTGTTAGTTTCTGCTGTACAGCAAAGTAAATCAGCTATACATATACTCATATCCCCTCTTTTTCAGATTCCCTTCTCATTTAGGTTACCACAGAGCATTAAGTAGAGTTGCCATTTACTTTTTTAAAACCATAAAATCTTGCCATGTCTTTCTTTGATAACTGCATGTTTCAGAATGGAAACTGAACTTACCATCAGTCTGATGGCTAAGACCATTTAAAACCCATTTTAATAGGTATATGGTCTTCCTGGTGGCTCAGATGGTAAAGAATCTGCCTGCAGTGGGGGAGAATGGGATTCGATCCCTTGGTTGGGAAGATTCCCTGGAGAAGGGAATGGCGTACACTCTAGTATTCTTGCGTGGAGAATTCCATGGACAGAGGATTCTGGCTGGCTACAGGCTGTGGGGTCACAAAAAGTCAGACGCAACTAAGTGACTAACACTTTCACTTTAATAGATATACAGAAAATTGAAGAGCATATAGTTAGCTAAAAGTATTAAATTATTACTTTTTAAAGAAACACCTTTATTGAGATACAATTAACAAGCCGTACTGTTCTCTGTTACAATATGCTTTTTTATTTTTTCAGGTTATTTCCTTTCCCAAGCACCTGTAGGGGAGGACAGTTTTTTCCTCAACCCTTTTAGAGTCTCTGGCTGGGTCTGAAAAGGAAACTGACAAAAAATTAATAGGAGAAAAGCATACAGATTTATTTAATGAAAGTTTTACATCACACAGGAACCTTACATATTGAGTATTTTAAACTGAAGAAACTTGAGAAAATAGAACCAGGAAGGTCACTGACCTTCCTTTTCTCTTATGCTATTTTCTCAAACTTCTTCAACTTTTAAAGTATTCAGTATACCAAGGTGCCAGACTGGGGAATAGTATGTCCTGAACCCTGTCATACCCTTCCCCTCCCCTATTCCCATCTCATCATTTACTCATGAAGTTTACCTAGAAAAAGCAGTGACCCCTTTGCTGTCAGATAATAGATGTATCAATCCAAAGGTTACTTTTAGTAGCATGAAGAAAATCAGGAATTTATGCTGATTTCAGTAAGATTAAAGAGATTAAATGAAGAGAGGAGTATGAAAGAGGAAATGGGACAATGTAGGCTGTTTATTCAGACAGGACTGAGCGACGTCACTTTCCCTTTTCACTTTCATGCATTGGAGAAAGAGATGGCAGCCCACTCCAGTGTTCTTGCCTGGAGAATCCCAGGGACGGGGAAGCAGTGGGCTGCCGTCTATGGGGTTGCACAGAGTCGGACACAACTGAAGTGACTCAGCAGCAGCAGCAGGCTGTTTATTGTCCACCTATCTTTTGAACAGCTGTGCTTATTTATTGTGTAAGCAAATCAAATTCACTTTCTTGAAAACTCCTCATCTTTCCCAGCAAAACCTCTTTCTGTGTTCATTCACTCAGTGAAGTGGTCCCACTATCCATTTGGTTACTCAGAATGGAGACCTGGAAGTCCTCAACTCTTCTCTGTCATTTTCCACATTACATCCACTTGTGTGTGTGTGTGTGTGTGTGTGTGTGTGTGTGAGTTGCTCGGTCGTATGCAGCTCTTTGCGACCCCATGGACTATAGCCCATCAGGCTCCTCTCTCCATAGGATTTTCCAAGCAAGAATACTGGAGTGGGTTGCCATTGCCACCTCCGGGGATATTCAAGATCCAGGGATTGAACCGGTGTCTCCTGTGTCTCCTGCATTGCAGGCAGATTCTGTACTCGCTGGGCCATCAGAAAAGCCCCCTACTGACCAAATAAATCCTTTTCATTCTTGAAAAGGATCTTTTGATTTCATCTTCTGTTCATTTCTTCTCAGTACTCTGAGAGCCGTGATCATCTCATCTGGGTTATCACAAATCTCCATTTAATCTCATCCCCATCCCATCCCCCAATCAGGTGTTGACTGGGTAACCAAACCAAAGCCATCTTTCTAAAATGCAGATTCGATAGCATTGTGAAGTGAAGTCGCTCAGTCGTGTCCGACTCTTTGCGACCCCATGACTGTAGCCTACTAGGCTCCTCCATCTGTGGGATTTTCGAGGCAAGAATGCTGGAGGGGGTTGCCATTTGCTAAAAATCCTTAATGGCTCCCCATTAACCCAGGTTAATGTTCAAGCTCATAATAAGGATTACAAGTCCTGGCTTAGTTATTGTTGACTTCTCTAGCATCTTGACCCATCACTTCTGTCCACCCCTAACCCCTTCCCACTCACCAGGTTCTACTCTTCAGCCTCATTTCTCTCAACGTTGGCCCTAAATAACTCTTTGAATTAACAAGCTATTTCCTCTGCCTAATACATTTTTTTGGTACCTCTGTTGCCCCATGGGTAAACCATTCTTATCCTTCAAACCTTATAGTCATTTCTTTCTGGCAGATTTCTTTGCTGTATTCTTCTGTCTATTAGGTTAGGGATTCTTGCTGTATATTTCCAGAGTGCCCTATGTTTCCCCATTATATCACTTTGTTGTTCATTTGTCTTCTCTTTAATACTCTAAGCTCTAACAGCAGTGACCAGATTTTGTTTGCTCACTATCATATTTTTATTACTTATGAATGATAGGGGCTTCCCTGGTAGCTCAACTGGTAAAGAATCCTCCTGCAATGCAGGAGACCCTGGTTCAATTCCTGGGTAGGGAAGATCACCTGGAGAAGGGAAAGGCTACCCACTCCATTATTCCTGCCTGGAGAATCCCCAAGAGGAGCCTGGCAAGCTATAGTCCATGGGGTCGAAAAGAGTAAGACACAACTGAGCGACTTTCACTTTCTTTCATGAATGATAGATGGTTAATTAAATATTTGTTAAATTAATTCTGATTGGAACTTTACTGGAAGTCTTCTGTAGACTGCCCTTTGAGTCTTTTTCCAGTCAGCTACTGTTAATATTCTAAATAGTTTCTAAAAATGTACAAAAGACCATTTAATTATCTTAATAAGACTTGTGACTTTCCTCAAAAACTTTGAGCATTTTCCTTTTATTTCCTAATAATGAACTATGTCATGTTATAATTTATATTTTAATATTTCCTGTTTATATATTCAACCATTGACTAATTTAATAGATACTATTTCATTTAAATTACAATTATTGAAGAATTATACTATTTTACTGTTATACTATTTATTTCATGTAATATATACCATATTGAAAATGGTCATCTCCTCACTTGTCTTGGGGGAAAATGAGGGGAAAATGATCTTAAGTAAAAAAGATCAAATTTTGTTAATATCATTAAAATCATATACTGGTTGAAATTTTATGTATTGTAGAATTATCTGCATATTTGAAATTACTTTGACTCAGAAAATAACTTTTGAGAGGAAAAGAAGGAACTTCCTGTTATGAAATTTGCTTCATGATTTCCATCTTTGCTTTTGTTCTCACATTTTGTGATGAAATCTTATATGTATATATAATATTTGAGATAAAGATAAATCTTTATTTTCCAAATCTTAATTATATTAGTATGTATTTTTAAAAAACTATAAAAGTACAATTGGTTTACAATAGTGTGTAAGTTTCAGGTGTACAGCACAGCAATTTACTTATACTACAGTGTTTATTCCTTGATGATATATTTTGTCATCCTTATGCATTGCAATTTACCATTTGAATGGAATAAGTTTTATTTGATGAATATTTTTTAAACAAGTATTTACAGTCTTTTCAGTTCTCTGGATAGTATATTGAAAAGGGCTGAGAGTTAAGACTCCTGGGTTCTGGTCCTACCTGCCTCCATCATCAAGTAATTGGCAGTTCCTTCATTTTATATTATTTCGTGTTGGAGAAAACTAATTTCTAGAAATAAAAGCATATAGATTCGTTTGTTTTTTTAAATAGAAGGCATTATTTGTGAATTGGACACTTTGTGAGCTGGACTCATAAAATTGTGTCAGGTTCAACACTTTACTTTTTTTATGTATACACCAATTGTTAATTTTATTGTGAATTATCTTTTTCCAGTGTATAGCCTCTTAGTTCAGTTCAGTTCAGTTGTGCAGTTGTGTCCGACTCTTTGCGACCCCATGGACTGCAGCACACCAGGCTTCCCTGTCCATCACCTACTCCCGGAGTTCACTCAGACTCATGTCCATCAAGTCGGTGATGCCATCCATCTCATTCTCTGTCGTCCCCTTCTCCCACCTTCAATCTTTTCCAGTATCAGGGTCTTTTCCAATGAGTCAGTTCTTCGCATCAGGTGGCCAAAGTATTAGAGTTTCAGCTTCAGCATCAGTCCTTCCAATGAATGTTCAGGACTGATTTCCTTTAGGGTTGACTGGTTTGATCTTGCAGTCCAAGAGACCCTCAAGAGCCATCTCCAGCACCACAGTTCAAAAGCATCAGTTCTTCAGTACTCAGTTTCTCAGGGTTTCCTTTGGGCACACAATATACCATGTTGACTACTGCTCCTTCTACTTATTTCTAAAGGATACCTCCCCACCCCAAATCACTGGTGAAAGTGACTCCTTTCTTTAGAAAATGTAAATTTAATCTCTATAGATCATTATGAGTTACCATTGTGCTTTAGAATATGATTCTCTGGATAAGGTTAAGTATATTTTCATATATAGCAATATATCATCAGGATTTGTAATTTTTAGTGAACAGCACTTGTAAAATTGTTGCTGAAAAGCATGGATATCACTTTGGTAACAAGAAGATGTTGTTTTGTAAAGTTTCATTTACATACTAATTGCCCTTGCTTTATTTCTGTAGCAACAATAAGCTACCCCTTTGGTGATAGTTAACTTGAATTATTCTTCACCAATGCCCAGTTTAAATCAGCTGTGTTAAGTAAAAGAAGCAAAGAATGCTTGTAAGAAAAGTCATTTATTACATTGAAATTTGTTTTAGATGCTTGACTAATGCTATAAAGGTAAATACTACATTTTAAAGTTATTTCATCAATAAAGTTTCATGTTTTTTCAAAGACTTTGCATTTGTGCTTTTAAAATAGATATAAAATATTTTTGATATACCAGTATATTCTGTATGTGAAATACTGTGCTGTGCTTAGTAGCTCAGTCATGTCTGACTCTTTGCAACCCAATGGACTGTAGCCTGTCAGGCTCCTCTGTCCATGGGATTCTCCAGGCAAGAATACCTGAGTAGATTGCCATGCCCTCCTCCAGAGGATCTTCCCAACCAGGGATCAAACACAGGTCTCCTGCATTGCAGGCAGATTCTTTACCATCTGAGCCACCAGGAAAGGCCCGTGAAATGCCATAGTTAATGGTAGATAACATGACTCAGAAATTTAAAACATTTTTTGGAATAGAAAATCAAACGCATGTCTAAATGGATCTATTACTTTGAAAGTTCTTTTTATGTGTGTTAGAATTATGTGTCTTATATGACTTATGATATTTTTGCCTGAATTAATGATATTAAAAAATCAAAGGATATAATATAAAGGACTCTAATTATTTCGTCGTGTGCTAAGTTGCTTCAGTAGTGTCTGACTGCAGCCCTGTGGACTGTAGCCTGCC
Organism: Antidorcas marsupialis; assembly: GCA_006408585.1. Classification (NCBI taxonomy): domain Eukaryota; kingdom Metazoa; phylum Chordata; class Mammalia; order Artiodactyla; family Bovidae; genus Antidorcas; species Antidorcas marsupialis. Next base: position 19,996 of record SJYB01006571.1, on the reverse strand, counting down.
AGGCTCCTCTGTCCATTGGCTTCTCCAGGCAAGAATTCTGGAGCGGGTTGCCATTTTCTTCTCCAGGGGATCTTCCCAACCCAGGGATCGAACCCAGGTCTCCCACATTGCAGGCAGATTCTTTACTAGCCTGAGCCACCAGGGAAGCCCAATAGAGATGGAAGATACTTTGAAAGATTACCCAGAATCCAGCTTTCAGCCTACCCTTAAGTAAAAACCAAGTTATCTTCATGAAAACTTGGCCACTGGCTTTCTTTAATATAGATATAGCTGACCATAGTGAAGAGGAACACTATGAATAAAAAGTATTTGCATTTTTTAATGTATCTATTTTTAAGTCTCTTATTCTTTAAAAACTGTCTCTTCTGCAACCCTTTTTATGTTGGAAATTTTGTGACCAGATTTTTGTTTTATTTAACACAAATAAGACTAAATTTCCAGAGAGGGTGAATTATGCCTCAGTGAATTTTAAATAATGGATATAAGAAATCTGAATAATAAGACCTGATATTTTATATTTGTTACTTCTGAAATATTTGAGCATTAAGATATTTTAAGTAAATTATTTTTATAAAAATGGTTTGGAGCATTGAATATGTTTACTTTTGATATGCTTACTAATGACACACACGTGTGTGTGTAACCTTTATCAGTTGAAACAAAAAAGAATGTATTATTAATCTTTAAAAAACGCCTCGAACATAAGGCGTTGGCAAAAAAGTTTGTTTGGGTTTTTCTGTAACATCTTACAAATGAACTTTTTGGCCAACCCAATGCTAATGGATAATAAAGCTCATTGAAAAGTAAGCCTTTGTAAATTACTTTGAATTTTTTATGGTTTTATTTCTCAAGTCTTTTTCACTTATGATAGAGAGTAAATGTTCTCAAATGTTGCATGAAAACTCTGTTAATATATGTTATTTCTTAGCTTCTCTTTGGTAGCCACAGATTTATACGGTTACTGACTTATTGTCACTTATACCTCAGTTAATTGCTTGCTTGAATTATCACCACCTTGTCATACTGACTATTAGTAATTATTAATGACTCAGTCCCTGTTAAGTACAGACTTTCTGTCTGGCACATGGAGTATCTTCAGCTAGTATTTGAAAATGTGCTTGAGTTCCACTAACATACATTCCTAGTTTTGCTCAAAATCTTCACATGTGAATACTGACAAAGTTCTTCATGATACTAATGTTAATTCTGTAGTTAAATTATAAAGGAAAGCAGTTTACATTAATGTTGTACATTACTGTTTTGCAAAGGACTTTGATTTTTTTCAGAGTGCTTTGACTTTTAAAAGCAACCCCATAAAATAAGCAAAGTAGGCTTTTTATAACCTCATTTGACAGGAAAAGTGGGACTCAATGAAATAACTTGCCCCAAGTTCACACAGAAAGTAAGAGTCAAATTTTGATCTTAGGCCTTGTATTTTCAACTGCCTTTATACTATATTGCATCCTTCTTTGTATATTTAAGCATCTTTCTTAAGCATTCCATTGCTGAGAACAGTAATGTGGCAATCAGAAATCCAAGACCAAATTACACAACTTTAAAAAAAAAATCTCACCTATGTGTCTACTGCTGTTCCAAGACCTGTGATAGTTAAAAATATAATTTGTATTCCTCATTTCTTTTCAGTAATATTTTCTGAAAAAATGCACAGTGCTGCCTGTCAGAAGGTGTGACATCTTTTAACACTGTTTCTACTTTACTTTTTCTGCTGGCACATGTAGTATCTTTAGCCAGTAATTGAAAATGTGCTTGAGTTCCACTGACATATATTTTACTAGGTTTACTCAAAATCTAGGAAAACTAGGTTCCATATTCATACGGATAGTAATACATATTAGAAAAAAAAGACTTTTAAAAAGAATAATATATTTTATGACACACTAAAACTTTAATAGCAGCAGAAAGAGTTGAGTCAGTGTTATCTTTATCAATAAAATGGGTTTTATTTTTATCCAGAACTGTTCCGTTAATTCAGATTTGTCGTTTTTAACTTTGCAGCAGTTAGAAGAAAAGAGTGAGGATCAAGAAGACAAAGAATGTTTGAAACAAGCAATAACAGCTTTGCTTAATGTTCAGAGTGGTATGGAAAAAATATGTTCTAAAAGTCTTGCAAAACGAAGACTGAGGTGAATATTTTCACTTTTTTAAAAATAATCCTCCTTTTCACCCTCAATACTGTGGTATAAATTCAGGGATCCCTGGTCCCTTCTCAAGTAAACAATGAAGAAAATACTTTTAGTGACAAGCTTGGTCTTTCAGAGGAAGTGACATCAAAGCCAAGAGAATTTGTTATTGTTTGAAAAACCTTTCATATTTGTGCATTTTCCTTGCATACTCCCAGACAAGACCTCCCGAGAGTCAACTGGTAAGCTAAAGGAGAGATAGAGCAAATGCATTGGGTAGATTTATGTCAACAACATTGTTCTGTCAAAGTAAAATTAGTAGTGGCCTTTCTTTATTTGAGGGATTATGTAACTCGAGGCATTAATTCAGATAATATGCTTCCAGTTTCCTAATTATAGTAAGTGCATGGTTTTTAGCTTTAGGTATTGTCTACTTAAGCATTTCTAGATAAATTTTTTAATCTCTTACTTTTTTTTCCCTGTATTGGGCTACTTTGTAATACTTGTCATTCTAAATATTTAGTAGCCATGGTAGAAATAATCATTCTGTAGCTAAATATATAGGGTAGATTTTTGTCAATAGTCAGTTGTTCTTTTTAGAGCACTAAAAAAATGTCTCTGATATGTTGCTTTAGTTTCCAAAATTGTGCAACTTTGTAACACTAATATATTTGGAGAATCAGTGAAAACCTTCACAGTGCAACTTTTAAAAATAAACTTTAGCACTGTCGTTTATATTCATGAATTATAGATTCCCTGTCATCTTTGTACTAACTGTTTTTTTCCTTTATCCCAGTGAATCTGCATGTCGGTTTTATAGTCAGCAAATGAAGGGGAAACAACTAGCAATCAAGAAAATGAACGAGATTCAGAAGAATATTGATGGTTGGGAGGGAAAAGACATTGGACAGTGTTGCAATGAGTTTATAATGGAAGGAACTCTTACACGTGTAGGAGCCAAACATGAGAGACACATCTTTCTCTTTGATGGCTTAATGATTTGCTGTAAATCAAATCATGGGCAGCCAAGACTACCTGGTGCTAGCAATGCAGAATATCGTCTTAAAGAAAAGTTTTTTATGAGAAAGGTACAAATTAATGACAAAGATGACACCAGTGAGTACAAGCATGCTTTTGAAATAATTTTAAAAGATGAAAATAGTGTTATATTTTCTGCCAAGTCAGCTGAAGAGAAGAACAATTGGATGGCAGCACTGATATCTTTACAGTACCGGAGTACCCTGGAAAGAATGCTTGATGTAACCATGCTGCAGGAGGAAAAGGAGGAGCAGATGAGGCTCCCTAGTGCTGACGTTTATAGATTTGCAGAGCCTGACTCTGAAGAAAATATCATATTCGAGGAAAACGTGCAGCCCAAAGCTGGAATTCCAATCATCAAGGCAGGAACCGTTATTAAACTTATAGAGAGGCTCACATACCACATGTATGCAGGTAAGAAGTGTGAACCTGCCTGTCACTTTTACTCTCCTCCTTCAGGCTGATATTTCTTTGCTGCACAGGTCATTGTGCCTAAAATAGAAAGCAAACTGACAACAAAAGACCTCCACATTGCCAGAGTTCATTTTCCTTTGACTAAAAATACTGCCACTTTATAATTCTATGAAGTTCTATCATTTTTCTACCACATTTACATATGTTGTTTTTAACTTTACAATCAGAGTTATAAATAAAGTTACTGGGCTAAAGTTACCCAGTTAGCCAGTGGCAAAAATAAGACTGAAACTAGTGATAAATCAGTCATCATTAGGATCTAAAAATTGTTTTACTCCTTTATGTTTTCTCTTTCATTACTGGGATTATAAAATAAGTAAAAATTCTAATATATGTTATGTACCCATTACCAAAACTGTACCAGTAGTACAAATATATACAGCATTGCTTTTTCTTAATTTCCATTCCTAAAATTTATTAATTTAGCAATCCTGGGGTCTTTTAAATTTTCAGGATTTTTTTACAACTGATATTATTTAGAAAACAACGTACCTTATTATGGCAATTTTTAGAGATAAGCATAGGGGTTTGGAGGTTTCCTAGAGTATTGAGACATATTTGTCTCTAAGTTGGCTGAATCAAATATAATGTTTGGAAGATAAGGAACAAATGTAATAGTCGATTCTTTAATTTTATTTCTTATACTAAGGGAACAGGTGATACTCCGGTTTTCTTCAGCTTCCCTACATAGTAGGAATTTTGAGGATTATAAAATACTGTGGAAAGAGCACTAAATTTAGATTCACACCCTCACTCTATCACAGTTTCTTAAGGTTTCAGAAGTAGCATAGTTTTCATCTCAAAAATCAACATCACAACAGCTATCGTAGAATATTGTTGGAAAGAATAAATGAAATACTATAGGTGAAAGCTGTTTATAAACTTATTTTCAAAGAGTGCTTTTATTACAAAGATATATAAAATCAAACATAACTCTTACAAGTGCTGGTCTTAAAATAGTTGAATGTATAAGTTAACGTCCATCTCCAGACTTTTTGCTTAAATATATTTCTATCTAGTATACGTGTGTTTCTGGGGAAATTTCTCCAGCTTTTAAAGTTCTTCAAATGGGCTCTTAGTTCTCTCTGGAAACTATTCTGGCACCAGTTCAATTAAACTTTTAAGAATATCCATTAACTGTAATCCACTGTAATAAAGATGAATGGTATACAACACTGTTAATCTGTTTCATTTATTAAATACCTGGTCAGAACTACTCATATGGCCTGGAAACTTTCAGGGCTAGCTTGCAAAAAAGTAAAATTATAATTTTGTTTCTGTGATCTCAAAGCATGTTATAAATATGATCTCTTTCATTATCTCCACATGTCTGGGATAAATAAGCCTGTGTTTTGTTTTTAGTTTTTATTTGGCCTCGATTTGATAGTTATTTTCTAATATTTTCCGTTGTAAAATAATAGTGTTTTTTTCCCCCCATAGATAATTTTAAAAGCAGTTTAGGCCCTTTAAGCATATGCCATTCGGTAGTAAGCAGGCAGTAACTGAAACATGTTGACTATAACAAAAAAAGACTCTGGGATTTTTACTCTTTTTAATAAAATTGATTTTTCACTTAGAAACTTAACTAGTCATTGTATTCATTTTGCTGACACAAAAATAAAAAATCCAGGTATAGAAAATTTAAATAAGCAAGGTGCCCAGGATTTTGCATGAAAAATACATATATTATTCTGTCATTTTTTTACATGTGAAACTAATTTTGATAGGTGCAATTTCAGTAGTAAATATGACCCATCTATTTCAACTTCTTTAAGATCTAGAATATAGCTTAAAAACTATTTTATTCAATTACTAGAAATTTATGGTTGCAAAAGAGTTATTTCTTTGGTCCTTCTTAAGGGATTTTTATGGATATGAAAGTACAAATTGTTCTTCTTGCCACATTATTGTGATTTTTGTATCTTAGAAGATTCACAGAAATTTTTAGCCTAAACATTATAAAGTATTCATCATTTTATTTTAAATACCTTTGTTTTGGGTTCTTAGACTATTGAGAGTGTAATTAATCCTTAGCGTCTTATCTGTGTTTGTGAAACAGAAGCTCTACTCCTTTTTCTTCTGTAGAGCAGTACAAGTGGCAGGTGCTAAAGAAGATTTACTAGTGTTTCCTATCAAGTCAAGTGGTATTTGATTTAGAAAATATTTTCAAATTTCAAATTTTTTAATATAATTGTTTTCCTTAAAGTGCTGTTAGTGATAAAAATATTCTTTACTGCTTGCTTTATTTCACAGAACTAACTTATGATTATTAATAAATAGTTATAGTGCTACAATTAAATATTTCATTTCTAGAGACCTATTCTTTTATTTATTTTTTGAATAAGGATACTTTAAAACAAACAAAACTTAACAAGCATAGCTGATAGTTTTTCTTTAGTCTTGGCAATCTTCTCCTTAATATACACAGTGCTCACCAAATCCATAGACCATAGTACATTTGCTATGGTGTTTTATTAGTTATTTTTGATAGTCACCCTCATTTATATTAATCTTTAGCTTTTGAATAGAATAACTTAAATAATTTTACTTCTAATTAATATGCACTCAGCTTTCTAGATTTATAGAACTTTGTAAAGTTAAATGTATCCAAATTTAAATTGACAAGATCTTTTTACTTTTTTAAAATGTTAAAGTTTTTAAAAAATTCCTTTCATTAATTTTCTTGAGGAATAAAAAGCCAGTGTTGGGTTTAAAGTATTATAGCCAAGGGTTTTTTTTGACATTTTTATTTTCTATTTTATTTTGAAGATTAATAGAATGTTTTAACTTATGTCATAAATATATTACTAGTGTAACTAAAATCCACAAGTAGCTTTCATGAACTGTGATTTACTATATATACCAATAAGTATTAATTACTAGCTTATTTGACTTCTATAAGATCTATGATAAATGTATTAACTGGCAACATAGAATGTGTTTTTAATAGACCATGTACGAACTTGTAAAACATTCAAGCAGCTATTTTTTAAGACCTTTTCCAGCTTAATTGGACTCTGAGTCCTCACACAGTGATAATGGATTAACCATTTAAGAACTGTTGGTCTGCTCTATTTAATTTTGGTTCAGTAGTTTGATAGGTATTTTTTATCAGAACATACAGTGTAAGTTGTGGCTTGCACTGAAACAAAAGCTAAAAATTAGATTGCATATTTTTATTATGTTGTATAGAATTGTAATAAAAGACATTGGCTGTAATACATGAGAAAAATCCAGTAACTAATAAGCACTACTTACAGACGTTTTTTAGATTATAGCTTAGTCAGACATTGTCATCAAAAAACAGAAAACTTGTTTAACCTTCCTTAGTTCAGACTTCACTGTGGCTTCAGTCAATTGGATAACTCAGGTGTTTTACAGTAATTTATAAAACAGAGCTATAGATCTCAAATGCTCAGTCGTTCACTTTATAAACCCAAACCCAAGGCCCTGAAGGTTATGTTATGTGACTTGCCAGAAATCATATCAGTTAATTGCAGGAAAGAGTATGAGAAATCAGGTTTCTTGACTCTTTAAATATAGAGTTTATTTTCTGCCATGTTACACTGACTCATACAAGGAGAATTTCTTTTTCATTTTTATAGTATAAATTTTATTATGTATATTGAACAGTAAAAATAGAATTAGTTGCTTGGTTTGAATTACCAGGAATATAAATGGCTCTTCACTTGTGGGCAAACACGGGTCAACTATGAAGATACAGTCAGAGTACTGTTTTTTCTTATTGAAATAGGTAATAAATTCTAACTATGCATAACTTCTATTTTAATGCATAGATTTTAGTTTATAGTTAGATGTTGGTCATTATAATTTTAGTTTTTAACAAAATCCAATCTATTGGTGTTACTTGCTGTGTAAATTTAGGTGAATTGTAAAGTGCTTAATTGTTGCTCAAAAGATTACAACAGAGTCTTATGTAGAATTTAATATATGGTGCTGCAGATCCAATGTTTCTGGGCATAGCAGTAATTTGCTAACTACATCAGAACTTCAGAATTCATCCGAAATGATGTGGGGGGGAATTGTATTGTTAAATGTATCATTCTGGATCTGGCAAGGATATGAAGAGAACTTTATTTACAGTAAGAAAACACAAAGCAATATGCATAAAAAGGAGGAGATGAAAGTAGGAATTTCAGTTCTATTCCAGAGTTACAGGAAATAATTTAGTATAAATTCATTATTGAGACTTTGAAACAACATGTGTAAAGAAATGTTTGGAGATGGTGTGTCTGGTTTTGATAGTCTTTTTTAGAGAAATGAGATGACTTTGAAGTAGGGGGTCTCTATTAGATCTGACATTATATGAAAAGAACTTTTCATTTTAAAGTGTGGGGAAAAGGGGTTTCCCATTCATGGTGAACTTCGGTTTTAAAGAAAATGGTATTAAAAACACTTAGGCCAGTTCATATTTTTCTTTAAAATATTTACTGCTATCTTAGGCCCTCATATAGAAAATTTGCAAAAAAAAAAAAACTGCATTAGATTTATTTGAAGTTTGTGTTCTCTATAAGCTCCGTTTGGGTGTTTTAGCTCTTAAAAAAAAACTTTTGAACAATTTTTGATCTATAGGGCAGTGCTGTACTATTTTTAAACTCTGATTTTTTTTTAAAGTGTTTGTGCGTCAGCATAGCGTCTGTTTCCTTTTTTAAGGAATTCAAGAGTGATTGTTTATAAATCCTTGTTGAGGAGCTTATTGTTTCTTGTGGCATTTTAAATGGCTATATTAAAGGGAGAATTATCACATGAACAGACATCCTGATAGTGTTTCACTATGGTGGTTGGGGGAGGGGTGTTTACATAAATAACTCTATGTAACAAATATTTCATAAATGTATTGACCTTGCCAATAAAAATATATTGACCTTGCCAATAAAAATGTGTTGAAAAAAAGGATTAAGTTTTTTACCTCAAATGTAATATGCTGTATTCTGAACATTATAGTAATTATATTCTGATTTCCTAAGATTTTCAAGAAATGTACAATAAAATATTATGAAAGAATAGCTTTAGAGTAAGGGAGACAGGCAGCTAACAACCAGCAGAAAATAGGGGATATCTTATTTGAAATAACCTGGACCTAGATAGGGGACACGATGTTAAACTTGGAAGATAATTTGTACATACAGAGAGGTTGGGTAGACAGAGGGAAGGGAAGCAGAGCAGGATGGAAATCTTAGTACAGTGCTTTGAGAGTCAAGTAGAAAAGAGTGTTAGCTAAAATGAAGAAAAACCACAGAGAACATTTCTACCATTGCTCATGTTGAAATACCTAGGATTTATGTTTGAGAAAGAAGTTTGTGGAATTAAATCCACCAGCAAGAAACTAAAAGAGGAGGATATCAAAATAGTTGATTTTCATTTTCTCCACACATATTTGTGCTTATGTGTTAAAACCGAATCAGCATAGCATGGCTTTTGTATTTTTAACGCATTTGCCTTCCATCTGTCTCTGAAACATCAACTTTGTAATATAGGGAGATAACTGTTGTTCTACAACCATCAGAGGCAGTGTAAAACTTAGCTTCTATCATTGTCTGATAAATGTTAAGTAGGTACTTTGTTTTTCTACAAAATTACATAACCATCCTTATTGATGGGTGTTTAAGTATCTAATTATCTTGGGCTTTCCTATCATCAGTAAGATAAAGGTCTCCAGTGGTTAGTGTAGCATTATATGTGTTATTTACTATCATTGAAACAGGCAAATCAATAGAAATAGCATCTGGAATGTGATATTTTGTGTTAAAATTTCAAGTATAGATGTTATGTTCTTCCTTAATATAAGTTTTTCATTCATTAGCAGTTTTCTATGGCTTTTGACTAAAAATAGAGCCAGAATTAATTCAAGCTTGGGAATATATGCAGCCTTTAAGATGTTTTTTGAAAGTATTTAAAGTTTTGCCAGATTTTCTTGGTTTATTTTTAGCTTCTGCTGGTTTTACCTTTTGGCAAGTCTGCTCTAATTTCTAATCAGGCTAAAAACAACTTAAACTTGAGTCACTTCAGAAGTTAATACAACAGTGATGCTTGTGGGAGTGTTTATTTCACCGCCAGCTCGAAAAACTCCTCTTCTGAGTACAGTGTAGAGGAAGGTACAGCTGCTCCTTCCTAAAATCTGGAAGAAGGCTTAACAAGAATTACAGAATCACAATTAGACTGCTAATTTTTCAATGACTTCAGTGCCTTTAACCAAGATTAGCAGTTTACAGCTTTATTCTGAATTAATAATTTATGTAAATTTCTATAGTTACTATATAACTCGTGGATTCATTCGTAGATCTCACAGCTTTGGAAACCTTAACAAAATCCTTTAATCCAAGGAGGTTATGTGATATGGGAGAAAAAGGCAATAAATCAGAAAACACACCATCCAGATTCCAATTCCATTTCTGTCACTCTACTGTGTGACTTTAGATAACTCTCAGTTACTGCTCTCCTATGTAGAAAGGGACAAACAGCAGCAACCCTGCTCACTTAACAGAAATTATATGGAATGAATGATGTGAATGCTCTTTGAATTCATTGCGTAACACATCAGGAATTGATGTGTGATCCCTTTTGACTGATGTGGCAGTGGGACACACCGTGACTTTCCCAGCGTTTTCATTAGTTAGTAAAGTACTGAAATGGCCAGAAGCTTTGGTATAAGCTGAAAAGGCTGTTTTAAAATAGTTTACCTTTAAAAATAGCCAACTTTGTTAAAACATACTTTAATTTACTTAGAGCTTCCTTTTTTTTGTTTTTCAACTTAAAAGTAGCTTTGATATCCCAAAAATTTTTAGCCTGACCTTACGTGGAATTTGAGAAAAAAAATGGACCTGGATATTGATTTTAGACTTTTAGACTAAATTTTTGTTTTAAAAAAAAGGGAGAAAGTGAAAGTGAAGTCGCTCAGTCGTGTCCGACTCTTTGCGACCCCATGGACTGTATAGCCTACCAGGCTCCTCTCCCCATGGGATTCTCCAGGCAAGACTACTGGAGTGGGTTGCCCTAAAGGGAGAGGTCCCCCTTAATTTTGACTGCTCGGGATATTTGGAACGCTCTGTACTAAGGTCTGGCTCAGTATCTCTACAGCGGCCACTGCTTTTGCTTCCTAAATATATGATGTTTTGAGTAGCCTCACCTTACATATAGATTTGCAGAACAGGAAGAAGATTCTTGGAAGGGAGGATTGTGATGAAACCGATATAAATCTCTGTTTTAAAATCTTGTACAGCCTTCTGTTTTAAAATCTTTTCTTCTGGTTGAGACATTAGTCTTTAACGTTTGAGGAACTCTGTAACTGAAGACAAACAATAAAATACCAACAGAGAGGAAATTACTAAAGGATTGTATCTGTTTAAATTACTTTTATCAGTAACCCACACTAGCCTCAGAAGGTATGAAGCTAAAGGAGAAGAGGGGATTTAAAATGAATATATTTTATTATGTAAGTTCTTCTTTAACTTAAAGTATTATAATCTTAAATTCAAGGTTGTCTGATATTTAAATTAGTTCATTAGTTCCACATATACCAGTATATTGGAAATAGAGTTTTATGATAAATCCATGAGTTTTATTTTGGCAGGTGGGAAATTAATATGGTTATTTTACTTTCAGGCTAAATTTAGGGTGATTCTTAATCAGACAGAAATCAGACTAAATAGAGGTTTTCCATGCAAATAAACTCTGATTCTTGCTACATTCTATGCTAATAAAAGACATAGTATTTCTTATAAAGAAACCATAGTATGTAGTCTAACAAAAATTAATTTAGTTGCTACTCTCAATAAATTTATCATTAAATTAGAGCTTACCATTCCATACTGATGTGAAATAGGAAAAGGATACTCCCAATAAAAAACGCAAGTTAATGAATTCTCCCCTCCTCCTCCTTAAAGACTCTCAACACCTAAACGTGGGCCTTGATGAAATTCAAGTTACAATGACTGGTGAGTGGCTTTTTCCCCATTAGGGGAAGTTGTCCCCCAGCCACCAGGTCTCTTGTGCTGGCGACAGCAGCCTTTCTCCACAGGTGGGGAGAATACTGTTAGAGACTGGAATAGGCAGGTCACACGCAGTCAGCTTCCTACTTTACGATGAATGAAAAGCAGGTCCTTTCATGGATGTATGAATGAAAAGTGGGTCCTTTTCGTGGAAGCAGTTGAAGACTCACGCTCTTATGGTGAAACTCTGATTGTGTCTGTGTGTATGCTCACTTGGTCTTATCCAACCTTTAACCACCAGGAAAGCCCCCTCATTGTGTCTATTTGCAGTGCGAGTAATTAAAAGTTGTAAACAGAGCCAAATCAACATATTCTCATACATTTAATAGTTTTAATAACTTACAGGTGTTTATTTGTAAGCATCTTTTAGCAGTTTTAATTAAGACCTCTAGCAAACAAAACAATTTAGAAACTGAATTTAACCTAATCAACGACATTATAAGATCTAATCTCCAGTTGAATGCTCTGGTGACATGATTTAAAGAAATCTAGATAACTAATCCTAGATAAATTAGTCTGGATGGCAGGAAAAAGTAATGGGTTATTGCTGTAGCCTTTGTGTTTTTTGAGAGAGAGAAACCACCTAATGATGCTCTGAGATCCAGGTAGCATGTAGAAACTTGCTTCTGTGCTCTGCCTTTCTTCCCTTTGCATTTCTGTGGTCAATAATGAGTTTTAGTATCAGCTAGTCAGAGTGTACAGAGGTCAAGAAACAAGTTGATGTAAAATTTTAGTGTCGATGATATTTCCACTAATTTAGGAAGAAACTAAAGCTAGCAATTGATTACAAAGTCCAAAGCACCCTGTGTGGTCAAAACACTTTGGAACTTTAAAAGTCTGACTATTTAATCTCTTTTTGGGAAATGTAAATAATAATTTTAATCATTCTTCATAAAAGATTTTAATAAGATATTTTTCCTTTTTCTTCATAGATCCCAATTTTGTTCGGACATTTCTTACAACATATAGATCCTTTTGTAAACCTCAAGAACTGCTGAGTCTTATAATAGAAAGGTCTGTCATTTTAAAATGTTTAAGTTCTTTGTTCTTTTTTTTAATGAGATTGAGCTAAGATATAGAAATATTTTGAATGAGCTTTACATTTTAGTGCAAGAATACTTTAAGAAGAAAATATCTTGGAAGACCATTTGTTTTATATTACTATGTTAGCTTTGATTATTTAAATATAAAAATAGGCATATTTTTACATGGAAACTCAGTATGTGAAATTTCAAATTTATAGAATTAACCAGGTTAAAGAACTATAAAAATGTAGAATTTAGGCTCTAGAAATTGAATTTTTAATGATTTAAATGTTCTAAATAGAAGTTTTTTAATGTATCACATGTTGAGGAGAATGGAAGTGTTTCTAACCAAAGAGCACTCAACTTTTCATAACTTACCATTAAAAAAGTTTATGTTGGATTATTTAGAGTAATTACACAAGCCCAAAATTAATATCATTCCCTTTATAATCATACATATTTTTTAGACATTGCATATATTCTTTATTCCTTATTACAGTTCTAGTTAGTTTTATTTATATTGGCAAGTATTCATTTCTTTTTTAAAAATTAGTCTTTTACATTGTAGATACCTCACTTGTTTTCACTGTTGCATATATCCTTAGTAATTTTTACAGTGCTTTCTTAATTGTGCTAACTAGTGAAAAGATTTGTAGTTTTCTGTTGGCATAATTTGATGTAATTGATCTTTTCATTAGTTTGTTCTGTTTTATGTTAGGTTTGAAATTCCAGAGCCTGAGCCAACAGAAGCTGATCGCATTGCTATAGAGAATGGAGATCAACCCTTGAGTGCAGAACTAAAAAGATTTAGAAAAGAATATATACAGCCTGTGCAGCTGCGGTAAGCGTTAAAATAAATAAGTAAATAAGTCTTTGTTGAACTTTTGTTTCACAGTTAACGTAAATAAGATCTTTCCCCGCAAGGAGGAAGTAACATGTAAAATGAGTGAAGTAAAGAGAAATTATCAGAAATTTCTGTATAAGTGTTAATTAAAATAGAATTTTGAAGGTGGTAAGCCACTTAGAAGATTAAAGTTGACCCTGGAACACCCTGGGGGTTAGGGACACTGACCCTCAGCAGAGTAGAAAATCCAGTTTTACAATCAGCCCTAAATCCACAGATTGAACCACCTGCCTAGGATGTAGTACTGTGGTATAGATTTAGTGGGGGGAAAAAATTACAAATGGAGCCATGCGGTTCAAACCCTGTTATTCAAGGGTCATCTGTATTTAATTTGTTGAGTTACTGTGTTTTCATTTGTACCTCTCATTGTGATAAATGTTTATGTTTGAGTTCCCATATAATTCAGTGCCTCTTCTGTGTTACTGCCATAGAGTATTAAATGTGTGTCGGCACTGGGTAGAGCACCACTTCTATGATTTTGAAAGAGATGCAGATCTTTTGCAGCGAATGGAGGAATTTATTGGAACCGTAAGAGGTATGTTTCTTTTTTTAAGTGCCTTAGTTTTATATGTAATAAAAGTATGGTGACTATCAACTAACGTCACTACTCACTGTAGTTTAGAGGTATTTACAATAATGCCAGCATAACCAACTGGAAAAGTTAAAATTTTTACATCAAATCTTTTTGACCTACAAATTGTTTAATAATGATCCTGTTGAACTAGTGAATTTTCGTTTAGTAAATCAACTTACTGATTATTTTGGAATTGGATAGAAAGGGTCTCAATTTATGCTGTTTTTACACATCTGAAAGTACGTGTACCAGAGGACAATTAGGAACTGTTGTAGTAACATCACAATGGAGGCTGACTGGGAAACAGTTAGGGAAACAGAGAATCAGCAGAGTATATTGAACTGAGACCTGAGAAACAAGAGTTCTGTTCTGAACACTACCACTTGTTAGATAAATGACTGGGTGAAATAATTTTGATTCTTTAGATTTCAGTAACACGACGANATAAAGATCACTTCATAAAAAGAGGACTCCTGCTTACTGGCTGGCAAAAGGTTCCTTTACTTGATCATCCGGTGAAATCAGTTGTCCACTTCCTCTAGATCAACCTTTCCATATTCACTTTATAATCATGTCCGTGTTAAAATTCATTGTCTTATGACTGCATCTTGAAGTAGAGTCGTTAATGTTTGGAGTTCTCGTTTTAACTCCTCAGTGCTGGCAGGCTCAGTGCATCCATCGCCAGCAATGGATCTGGGGCTAGGAGAACGCACATCCTGGTCCAGAGGAACTCAGAAAGAGTGGCAAATGAAGGGGAAACAACTAGCAATCAAGAAAATGAACGAGATTCAGAAGAATATTGATGGTTGGGAGGGAAAAGACATTGGACAGTGTTGCAATGAGTTTATAATGGAAGGAACTCTTACACGTGTAGGAGCCAAACATGAGAGACACATATTTCTCTTTGATGGCTTAATGATTTGCTGTAAATCAAATCATGGGCAGCCAAGACTACCTGGTGCTAGCAATGCAGAATATCGTCTTAAAGAAAAGTTTTTTATGAGAAAGGTACAAATTAATGACAAAGATGACACCAGTGAGTACAAGCATGCTTTTGAAATAATTTTAAAAGATGAAAATAGTGTTATATTTTCTGCCAAGTCAGCTGAAGAGAAGAACAATTGGATGGCAGCACTGATATCTTTACAGTACCGGAGTACCCTGGAAAGAATGCTTGATGTAACCATGCTGCAGGAGGAAAAGGAGGAGCAGATGAGGCTCCCTAGTGCTGACGTTTATAGATTTGCAGAGCCTGACTCTGAAGAAAATATCATATTCGAGGAAAACGTGCAGCCCAAAGCTGGAATTCCAATTATCAAGGCAGGAACCGTTATTAAACTTATAGAGAGGCTCACATACCACATGTATGCAGATCCCAATTTTGTTCGGACATTTCTTACAACATATAGATCCTTTTGTAAACCTCAAGAACTGCTGAGTCTTATAATAGAAAGGTTTGAAATTCCAGAGCCTGAGCCAACAGAAGCTGATCACATTGCTATAGAGAATGGAGATCAACCCTTGAGTGCAGAACTAAAAAGATTTAGTAAAGAATATATACAGCCTGTGCAGCTGCGAGTATTAAATGTGTGTCGGCACTGGGTAGAGCACCACTTCTATGATTTTGAAAGAGATGCAGATCTTTTGCAGCGAATGGAGGAATTTACTGGAACCGTAAGAGGTAAAGCAATGAAAAAATGGGTTGAATCCATCACTAAAATAATCCAAAGGAAAAAAATTGCAAGAGACAATGGACCCGGTCATAATATTACATTTCAGAGTTCACCTCCTACGGTTGAGTGGCACATAAGCAGACCTGGGCACATCGAGACTTTTGACCTGCTTACCTTACACCCAATAGAAATTGCTCGACAACTCACTTTACTTGAATCAGATCTATATCGAGCTGTACAGCCATCAGAATTAGTTGGAAGTGTGTGGACAAAAGAAGACAAAGAAATTAATTCTCCTAATCTTCTGAAAATGATCCGGCATACCACTAATCTCACTCTGTGGTTTGAGAAATGTATTGTAGAAACTGAAAACTTAGAAGGACCATTTTTAATTTAGAAAGAGGGGCTTTGTCCAAAGGACTGCTGCTGCTGCTGCTGCTGCTGCTGCTAAGTCGCTTCAGTCGTGTCTGAATCTGTGCGACCCCATAGACGGCAGCCCACCAGGCTCCCCCGTCCCTGGGATTCTCCAGGCAAGAACACTGGAGTGGGTTGCCATTTCCTTCTCCAATGCAGGAAAATGAAAAGTGAAAGTGAAGTCACTCAGTCATGTCCGACTCTTAGCGACCCCATGGACTGCAGACCACCAGGCTCCTCTGTCCATGGGATTTTCCAGGCAAGAGTAGTGGAGTGGGGTGCCATTGCCTTCTCCTTATCCAAAGGACATTCAGTGGTAACTATGTAAGGAAAGGGCTTCCCTGGTGGCTCACACGGTAAACAATCTGCCTGCAATGTGGGAAACCTGGGTTCTATACCTGGGTTCGTTCAATCCCTGAGTTGGGAAGATCCCATGGAGGAGGGCATGCAAACCACTCCAGTATTCTTGCCTGGAGAATCCCCATGGAAGAGAAGCCTGGTGGGCTACAGTCCATGGGGTCACAAAGAGTTGGACATGACTGAAGGACTAAGCACAGCACAGCACTTAAGGTAATTCTCCATGATGGAGCATATTCAATGAAATATTTAAATTCTTTTGTTATAAATACTAAGTCTTTAAAATCAATGTGTTAAGAGTCTGACACGATTGAGCGACTGAATTGAACTGAATTAGCCTCCAATTAAAATAAATAAATTGAAATTAAAAACTTTTTAAAAATGTGTTACACATATAGCATATCTTAGTTCAGACAAGCCATGTTTCATATGTTCAGTAGTCACACGTGGCTAATGGCTGTTGTGTTGGACACCATGGCCCCAGATGATCTCATCCAAGTCCTCACCTTAAAATGCCCACCTACATGCTGATTATTTTCAAATCGATATTTCTTGCATGAACCTCTCTTCAACTCCAGACTCAGATAACCAAAGCTATACTTGACATTACTCCTCAAATACCTAATATATATCTCTAATTTATCAAGTTCAAAACTGAACTCGTGGTCTCCTCCAAGTTTACTCTTCCCCATTTCAGTTATTGGCAACTCCATCATTTCAGTTGCTCAGGACAAAGACATTAGAGTCAACTCTGACTCCTCTTTTTATCTCAACTTTCGTATTCAATCTACAACTCCTGTGGTACTCTTAGCTCCATGTTTAAGATATACCCAGAATCTAATTCATTACCACTACCATTGTCCAAACTCCTAATTATCTGTTGTCTAGATTATTGCAATAGCATCCAAAATGATCCCCCATAGTCCAGTCTGCTCTTAGCCAGATGTCCTTTAATAACATAATCCAGAACATTTCACCTATCTGCTCAAAATTCTCCAGTGGCTTCCAGTCTCACTTAGTGTAAAAGCCAGTCCTTAAGGACCTTCAGAACGCTACAGGATCTGGCCTCCTGTTACTCCTCTGGTCTCATCTCCTACTGTTTTCCTCCTTGCTCGCTCACTCTAGCCACCCTTGCCTCCCATTTTTATCAAGACAGTCATGATCTAGCTTCAGGATCTTTAGACTTGCAATATCCTCACCTATCTCCATGGCTCACTTTCTCATTTCTTACAATTCTTTGCTCAGATATCTTCTCAGGATATGATGTGAATGAATGATAGGACTTGAATAGTTGCCAGCAGGAGGTATTTGAGCACTAGTGCCACATATTTGCCCTTCTAACAGAAGTCAACATGCGCCTTTAACCTTTATTGAGCCCCCATTATATATTAATATAAGATGAACATGCATGATTGGCTGGTCTTAGTAACAGGAAACACTGAAATAATCTTATTCCTTTAAAAGACTCGTGAACATTTTCAACACATACTGGAACAAATATTTATTGAATGTTTTCAGCACATAGTGGAACAAACAAGTGAATTCTTTAGTTACGGAAAAGCAGCATCTATTAACAAGCAGGAACGTCTTGTCAGATATTATAGGGCTTCCTCCTCCTAGACAATCAGAACCTACAAATACAATCCCTCTGTCCAGGCAGTATTTAAATCACTGCACTATTAGAACACTTAGTTCCAGTCCTAGTTTTACTCTCAGCTTGGTGGGTGACAATAAATTCTCTCTTTTATTGTTTGAATTATTTATTCCCATGATAAAATGCTTAATCTCATCCACTTCTCAATTCCGGTTAGGAAAACAGGACAATATACACTTGGGTGTTACAAGCTGCCACAATTACGTATGCATTATGGTATCTGAGAACAAAAAAATCTAAGAATGTCTAAATCAGGACTATTCAAAACTGGTCTTCAGTTTGTGGTAGATTTAAGATCTTCACTTTTCTTCTTTTTCCTTTTTTTAACCCAATTTTCACTCAACACCACTTGTATGATTTAACACATAGCTTATTCCAGTTCACACATACTAGTTTTTCAGTCCAACCTAACCCAAAACAGAGGAGAAACATGATCAACCAGAGAAGTCAAAAAGTGTAGTTAGTTCATCTTAGGAACAGATTTGAAGGCAATATGATGGGGAGGAAAAATGAAGTAATGAGGGAACATATGAAAATAAAGGAAGGAGGGTCATGCTAAATTTATTAAAATGGCTCAATTTAATCCAACAAGTGTTTATTGAGTGCAAGCATTTCACTGGTCTTTTTAGTAATGCCAAGGTGAGCAAGACAGTCTTTGCCATTAAGGAGCTGGGAGTAGGAGGTGAAGTAAGAAGGGCTGCTGCTGCTGCCGCCAAGTCGCTTCAGTCGTGTCCGACTCTGCAGTCCCACAGATGGCAGCCCACCAGGCTCCCCCGTCCCTGGGATTCTCCAGGCAAGAACACTGGAGTGCGTTGCCATTTCCTTCTCCAATGCGTGCATGCATGCTAAGTCGCTTCAGTCGTGTCTGACTCTGTGCGACCCCACAGACGGCAGCCCACCAGGCTCCTTCCTCTATCCACAGGATTCTCTAGGCAAGAATATTGGAATGGGTTGCCATTTCCTTCTCCAATTAAGAGAGGCACAAGTTATTAAAACATCATGTAGAGTACAAAAAGGAAATACAGGGAGAAGAGAACTGACATTAAGGATATTTTGATATGTCAGGGGCAGTCACATATGTTGACTCGTCTTCCAAAACTTCCAGGTAAGCTAGAGGAGAATAGGTAACTTGTTTAAGGTCATTTAAGTGAAAAAGTCTATACTGGCTTTGTCCTCAACCCGGGTTGCAAAGCCTAGATCCTTTCAGGGCACCATAGCTAAGGGGAAGCTCGCGGGAGGGGATTAAGTTAAGACTGGAGGGAACAAAGAGATCAGAAAAGCTATTCAGGGCGGCAAGTGAGGTGGGCCTTGAAGATGAACAGGCGATTGGGCAGCCTCGGCTCAGGAAGGAGTGAAGGCTACTGGCCGCCCTGCCAGTCCTCCGGGTTGACCAGTCAATCTAGGCTGAAAAACTGTCGTCCGGTGGGTCCCTTCCCAAACGCAACCCCCTCTTCGCCCCCGTCTTTTTCTTTGGGGCTTTTCAGCGTTCACCAATTTCAGCGTTAGGCACCTGTATTTTCTCCTTTGCTCTGAAACTTGAAAAATCTCAAATGTTCTAAAAACGACCACTGAGTCCCTTGGACGACGGTGGGGGTCCGGCCGGCGCCCCTGACACAGCGCCCTCTCGCCCACCTCCTCAGCCAGGCCGCCGCCCGCGGAGCGGCGCGCGTCCCCGGGAAAGCGTGCTCCCCCGAGGGGGTTTCCGCCAGTGGGCGCCGCGGGCGGGAGGCGGG